>CAXKVY010003000.1:0-32111 GCA_964058915.1 Tetropium fuscum | reverse complement strand
GGTCTAATAATCTAATAAAGTACTTACTTTTACCGGAGGTGTATATAATATAATAAAGTTGTGCTGTCGGTAGCTAAAATTCGATTATTATGCCAAACTTCGCAAGCAGCCGACTTTTGACAAATGAATATTGAATGCATTATGTCAGAGTATCATTTGTCAAACTCTGCGAAAACTTTGTTCCTTTCATAAGTTAAACTCAGCGACATTTTCAATACGGGCTAAGAGAGCATTCTTTATAATTATAAGAAAACTTAATTAAACCGTAATTGTAATAAAATAAGCAATTGTTGTTCAAGTAATTTATTTGATTTTGTATTGTCACCGTTAAGTCAACTGAGAGAAATATTTATGCCTATTAGCTTTAGTTCATAACATAGGAGCGGATCATGTTAAACATCTTTTCAATGAAACTGGATAGGGCTGGAACCTTTGACGTAATGATAACACTCGAAGTAGTTTCGGCAACTACTTCGAGTGTTATCTTTTCAATGGACAAAATAAAATGGCTAATTGTACTCGAGTGAACTCTTAAATCAGGTAAACTCTTAGGTTGAATCATTGTTAGTATGATGAAAGAAAACAACTAATTATTTCATTGTGTTTTAAAGGTTTGCGCAAATATTTATCAGAGGAAACCGGGTTTCATAAAAAAAAATTAACAACGGATAACTAACAAAAAGTTCAATTTTCAAGATTTTATTTTGCTAATTCCGGTTTCATCTTTGAATTGTCATGTCAACATGGAAGTTACTTAATAATAGGTTTAACAATGATATAGTGATGTTGATACTTTTCCTCTCAAACTAAACTGATCAAAAAAATAAACTTTACACGGTCAAGTTTACTCTAATTTTTGAACAATTTCCGCGATTCAGTTTCTGTTTGGAGTGTTAGCTAATAAAAAATATTACAAATAATAACAAAATATTAAATCTAAATTAAAAAAAATAACTTTAACTAACAATTATTGAAGTTAAAATACTGAAATTTCATGATCAACGTTCTCTCTTCTGACTTTTTCATAGGACGAAGGGCCGACTAGTTAGTTAGTCAAATAAGTCCAAAAGATCAGACAAAATATATCGGGGAAATTATGCGAGATATTCATTTTATATAGAATGGCCCTATCGCTAGGATGTACGATTTCCGAGATATAAACGAAAAAACAAAAAAAAGGTGGGAAAGGCTCACCTAGGAGTGGGAACTTTTTTAACCAGTGGGCGAACACTGCTTTGAATTGTATGATAAATTGAGGAATTTTGGTCGCTGCGATATATCGCGCGCGGCAAATCGTGCCGTTACCGTCCTGTGGGCAACCGCCCTTAGTGTGTTGAATAGTATAAACAAAGTCTCAATGTCAAAAATTGTTTTTCTTCCATTTCCATGTATACCTCCCGTTTAAGCCCTCATTGACTATTATGATTACTTATAAAAAATTTTCTTACATTATTGTGAAAATGTAAAATTTTACTAAATTCTTTTTATCTGTTTCTGCATAAAATATGAGAGCAATCATAAAAAAGGCTTTTAAAGCAGACACATAAGACAAATAAATTTTATAAAACTCTGAACTATAGAATGTCTGGTTAACTCTGCGCACAAGATGAAAATTAATTAAAAAAAACTAGCATTTGGTTAATACTAAGTAGAAACTTTTTTTCTTACTTTATCTTAAATTTAAGATAGTGAGACGAATGTCAATAAAATTTCCCTTAAAACGCTAAAAACCAGGTACAAATCCATATATTTTTGGCAGATTTATAGCTTTATAAATCTTAGACAATTTGAAGGTCTCCCGAAGTTTGACGAGTATAATTAATATAATTTTCAGTTAACCATATCTTTTTACGAAATCGATATTTCTATAATGTCGTCCTCACGCGAGAACGAGGTATATATATATATATATATATATATATATATATATATATATATATATATATATATATATATATGTATGTATGTATGTAGATAACGTTAGTCAGCTGGTCCTCAGGGGGCTATCATATTTTAAATTGCTACTGTTAGGGCTGCAATTATTGTTGTCTCATAATAGCACTTTACCTGAACCCTCGAGGATATTCATTGTAATGGCACTGCACATAAAGCCCGGTGAAGCAGCTTGTAATAGTTGCTTAACAATTATTGTTGCTACCACTTACTAAATATTGACTAATGAACTCCAACGTCAAACGTGTACTCTATAATAATGCAGGTATTGTTTACTGAAATTGTGATGTCAATACCTACACTGGAAACAAGTAGTTTAATTACAGGACGGGGCATGATAATTGACCTAGATTCTAGACCAAAAATGACAAATATATTTTATTTAGCCCTCAATTTAAATATAGCAGATGATAAAATTTTATTGCAAATGTAATATATTGTAGCTGGTTCTTAACTAGTTTATAGCAGACATCCATTCCTTTCTATAGTAAGATAATGTAAAAAACTATATATATAGCAGTAACTAAATTTTTAAAATAAGTGGTCTTTATGGCGTTACATTTCAACACTTTCAAAACAACCAAAGACGACTAAATACGAAGCAGTCTCAGAATGCATACGCATTCTACGACTGAAAGGATCCTAGAAGAGGATTCTTTGAGAATCGGGTCGGTATTGAGGATTATTGAAACCATTGGCAAGACAAAGAAGGCGTACGTTTCCTGTTCCGGCTGAACGACCGGAAATGTCATTTTAGCGGAAGGGAGAGGAAATAGGATAATTCTGTTAGGAACGAACTTTGGATCTCAAATATTGGGAATGCTTTAAGTTTTCGGTTTTATCATACATGATATTTACATTTTGAAGTTGCAGAGGCGACGGAAGGAACTCGCAGTTCATGGCATCAGGACATGTCGTTGATATTGTATTAGAATTATTTTATATCTAAAAATCGTTCAGCTCTCGCGTATTTCTATTATAGCTGCTCAGGCAAGAGAAATGTTGTCTTCGTGCTTTCTTAATGTCTGTAAAATTAGGTGAAACATGTGAGTGAGACTTCCTAATTCAAATTCAAAAAATTAGTGAAAAATCCTTTTTATATCGAGCAATTTTAGGAAGTAACCTTCAATTTGCATCTTGAGAAAAGGCTGTGGCTGTTCTTGACTTACTTTAAATAATAGTTTATTTATATAATGCTATTATAATGGTAAACTCAAGAGGACACGTAGTTTTAAAATATGGATCGCAATTAAAAAAAATCCAGGTTTTCCAAAAAGAGTTTTCCAGGTTTTTGAGTGACAGTTTCATAAAAAAAGTTTAACGTCTGAAACATATTTTATAAAAAAAATACACGCACCGACATAATAATCGATCCACTCAAAATATTGTTGTAGTTTGCTTTTAAATAACTTTGTTAATTTTAGTCCGATTTGATTTTTTTTCATCTAGTAGCTTTTATAAAGAATCTGACAGAGCATTTAAACTAAAAAAACTAGGCAAATGTCCATATTATATAGGGTGACACAAAAAGTGCCTTTTTACTCTTACTTTTCTTATCAAGCTACATCTATTCCTTACATTTTCTTTTTTTATATGTTGCAATAACTTTTTTTTTGTTAAAGATACAAGGGTTTTTGAAAAACGTTACATTTTACATTCATTTCTATGGTAATAACAAAAGTTGAACAAGGAATGATTTTTTGCTGACAGACAATTGTTTCTGGCAGAACTAAACCGACACCCGTTAGTTTAATTAATTTGTCACATTTAAGAGGTTTATCATTAGTTAAAAAATACGATTAGTTTAAAAAATATGGATTTTTCTGCAACCGACTGTGCGAGAGCCGTTGCTTTGGTGCAGGATGGTAGGTCACGATATTATATGGCCAGAGCCAGAGCAATTTCAAGATGCAAATTTCAAAGAGCTGTAAAATGGTTTCGTGAGTTTGGTATATTCACAAGAAGAAATAATTATTGTCGAAAAAATCTACTAGTGAGCGAGATAATCGCTTTATAACGCTAAATGTTTTGCGGGACAGAAGAATTACTTCTGTGCAAATGAAAAACCAATTAGAGAAGGTGAGGTAAGTTCAAGTAAGCGATAGAACAAAAAAAAGGCGGCTTTTTGATATTGGACAGCGAGCAAGTAGACCTGCATCGGGTCCAGAATTATTACGAAACCATCAGGTTGAACGCCTTAGATATGCTAGGGAAAACGAATATTGGGGTAATGAAGAATGGAGCAATATCCTATTGACTGACGAGTCAAGGTTTTATCTCAGATCACGGGATGGAGGTGAAGGAATTTACCGTAGAGCTGGTGAGCGTTTCTTCCAAAACCATTTTTCGCCTAGAGGAAGCTATGGAGGCGCTTTGGTAATGGTGTCAGGTGGCGTGAGTATGGAAGCCCAGACGGACTTGGTCATAGTGAATAGGGGAGCTCTGACAACAGATAGGTATATAAGAGACGTTTTAGAAACATTTGTTGTTCCTTTTGTGCCATTCATTGGAGACGATTTTATGTTGACGCATGATACCGCCCGGCCGCATGTTGCACGAATTGTTAATGAGTATTTAGCCGAGGTTGATATCCCAGTAATGAATT
Organism: Tetropium fuscum; assembly: GCA_964058915.1. Lineage (NCBI taxonomy): Eukaryota > Metazoa > Arthropoda > Insecta > Coleoptera > Cerambycidae > Tetropium > Tetropium fuscum. The sequence goes on along the minus strand of CAXKVY010003000.1, from coordinate 27,553 downwards.
GGCCTCCTCGAAGCCCAGACCTAAACCCAATTGAACATGTCTGAGATGCTCTTAGAAGGAAAATACAATCTCATGTACCAGCTCCTGCAAATTTACAGCAGCTTAGTGAAATTTTAATTGAAGATTAACAGCAAATCGACCAGGGTTACATTCAAAACCTAATTCGTGCACGTGGGGGAAACACTTCGTACTATTTCCCCTATGGAAATAAGTTGTTAATGTTTTTCAGTTTTCGTTATGGTTAAATTTTTAAAATTGTTATAGAAATAAATGTAAAATGTAACATTTTTCTAAAACCCATGTATCTTTAACAAAAAAAAAGTTATTGTAACAAATATAAAAAAAAAGAATAGATGTAGCTTGATAACAAAATAAGAAATTATAAGGTGTAACAGGTTGGCCACTCCATATATTGTTTTAAAGTTAGAGTAAATAGGCACTTTTGTGTCACCCTGTAGGTATAATATGGACATTTGCCTAGTTTTTTTTTAATTTAAGTTAGTTTTTTCTCTGTGAGATTCTTTATAAATTTAGTTACTAAATGAAAAAAAATTAAGCAAATCGGACTTAAATTATCAAATTTATTGATAAGCAAACTTCATCAATATTTTGAATGGAACGATTATTTTGCAGGTGAGTGTATATTGTTATTTGAAAGCTCATCAGTTGACATGTATCAGTTTTTTAATAAACGAATTTGAATTGCATTGAACATTAGTAGTAAAAGCGTGTAATGCTCGGAATTTATTATGAAAATCTATGATGTACCAATATTTCTTAATCCATTCTTTTTTCCGAACGTTTTGCAGGTGTTCGAAAATACTGGTTTTTGATAAAAAAAATTAGGTCAGTCGTTGACGAAATATTTATGCATATGAAATCCTTTTTCTTTTTTATCCATGAAACAATACTTCACGTACGCATAATAAAAAATGTACCCTGGATTTTGCGTAAACATTTGTTTTGTCTGGCATAATCGCTTATTTTCTTATGTATAAAGTAGGGATCAGAGGACGGGACTGTTCGTAAAATACATAATAAAAACTTAACCCCATTTTCCCTCTTAAACTTCTGAAACCGTTATTGTCGACAAAAAATCAACGCATATTAAATTTTATGCCTAATGTGCAGGACAAAAACTGCAAATAATACTCACAAAAATAATGATAACAAATGCTCATTAATAATTTATAAAGCTGTTGTTGTCAGTTTATGAATGGCTAACAATTAATCTTCATATAAGTTAATCCGCTCCGCATAAGATATTAATTATATAATGATTTGATGATTAGTTGGGCACAAACCTCACAGCAATCGATAATCAAAGTTGCCAAAATCCTAACTTAAGACCTATGGCAAAAGTTTGTACCCTCCTTCAGCTTGTCGAATAGGCATTGAGGTTTATCTAATTTACAAAGCGGTTGTTCCCCTACTTGATTTATATCCGGCACGTTTGGTCGTATTTACTAAACTTATATAACTTATATCTCGTTATATATAGGTAGGTATATTTGCTATCGAACTGTGGTGATTTAAGAGGCGTATTACTTTCCAACATGAAGTATTCGGCTGGACAAAAATATAACAACAGGCAGTAGGGGAAATGTGCGTCAACCTCTTATATAGTTGCACTTGTTTGGGGAGTATATAAAGTTGAAAAGCCACTTTTATCAGACTGCAAAAAACTATTAAATGGGTTTTTGCAAAGTTACTTGTCTTCGTTTGTTTTGTTTTTTGACAAGTGTCGCTAGTGTTTTTAAATTAATGTTTGCGATTTGGTCTGAATTATAACAAAGCAATGGTAAACAATAAAATGTAACAATGGTCTTTAGTGTAACTGACACCACGAGAGACGTAACTTTAATACAAGAAGGACGAAGTTTTGGAATAATTTCGAGAAACTAGAGAATACACCAAAATAATAGGATCAGGAAGAAAAATATGTATAACTTAGCAGGACGATATTTTTTTAGCCCCAAGAATACTAAGAAACATGACTACTTCAGTTAGTGAGTAATTGAGTCAGACGTTGCCACGTTTTCTATTGATAAATTAATAACAAATATTCCTATCAAATAAACCTTGTTGTACTATTTATAGAAAGAAGCCAAATGTCCGTTATGCGCCGAATTCGACAGAAGCTTCTGTTGAATATTTATAACTTCATATTTGTCCTTTAGACAACGCCCTATACACTACAAAATACCAAAGCATAATTTAAAAGAATTGCGCTTGATGAGCGGAAAGATGATATACATTAGTGGAATATAAAGAGTTGTATACCCAAGAAACCGATTAGATTGTCGACGCGGAAGTTACATTTTAGATATGATATTTGGTCGGCTCGAAGTGGGTAAAAACAGATATTTTTTCCTCTGGCCATAGCGAATAGATATGTAAAACCATAAACTAAGTGTTTATTATATAAATATGGTGTTAATTTACCATCCGAATAGAAGAAAAGATTTCATTTATTTCTCTGTATGCCGGATGCAGTCATTATTAGCAACCATTTCTAGTGTCGTAACATAAAATTTGAAAACTACTTCAGATCCGCCGGATTCCTAGATTAACTGTCTTAATCACTATCGAGTATAATTTTCTACAAGTCCAAGTGAAAAAAGTAAATTCGTAACCATGGGGTTCTGAGGTACCAAAAACGTCAAAATACCTCAAGTCACAAACGATTCAATTTCAAAGCCAGGAAGTTACCCTAAGGGGACTAAAAAAAGGGGGATTATTTAAGGGATTTAAGGTCAGACCAACCCTTTTAGTATTTTGTTTGCATCTGATATTTTGTGAAGCCCATTGAAGACCCAAATTTCATCGACCTGCAAAGGGATTCAGGGGGGTCGTAGGGTGCCCGGTAAATAAAAAAAAAATATAACTTGGAAAGTATACTGCGGCCCATAAATTCGCTTACAGGGAATGTTTTTAATATTGTTGTCGATAACTGTACCAAATTTCATCGACTTGCAAAGGGATTCAGGGGTCGTAGGGTGCCCGGATAATTAAGAAAAATTGTTAAAATTATTTAAGGGATTGAGCACTTTTGTATATATAGTCGAGTGAGTGTGTGTAATATCCTTTTTAATAATTTTGTTTATCTGTTCTACGATTAAGGTAGCACAAAATAACTTCTTAATATCTAGCCCTTTTGCCAAATTTTATAACTCATCATGGGGTAAATAATTTGCTTATTATATATGATGTTAAAAACCCATTTTTGTGTTACTTCCAGTATGTCTATATGAATATTATATGCCCTTCCCCAAACCTTAACACAGATTCCACAACTTCATAATAAGTTAGAAGCGAGTGCAGCACATCTAATATTTTTTAAAGGATATTTAAATTTTGGAAGTAAGCTTAAAACTTTTATTATTAATTTGTTAATATGGACATCCAATCTTAACAAACTGTCAATGTATACTTGAAGATAATTCAATGTCAATGTATACTTGTAGATTATGTTGATAATTTTATTTTAGTAGGAGCAATCCAATTAATGAATCTCGAATCTACTAACAATGTCTACTTAAAAAATAAGTCTATGTCTATGAATAGATAAACTCAGAAATAACAGAATTATAGAAACAGAAGTTATGAACACCGGTCATATGACTCAAAATAAAATATGGATATCGGTTCAAGCATTTTGTAGGTCGTCCACATCTGCATGTCGAAAAATGTATTTGTCAATCTAGGATATTATGCTAGTCCCTAGTAGTCATCTAAAGGAAAAGGAATAATGTTGGAATATCGTGGGTGAGGCCAGATGTTGAGCCTACAGAATATAGAAGCGGATTCGGACCTACATACGGAGTAGGGCAAGCCGAACAAATGGCTGTTTCGTGTTCGAACAAAGTTAAGGTCATTACTGATCCTGCTATTTATATTTGGTAATTGAAAAACTATCATATCATTTGTAACACGATCCCCATGAATCCCTAGTTACGTAACTTTTTTGATTATATTTTATCAGTTTAAACGGGAATAACCACATATTTTAAATAAGTCACGTAATGCAGAAAGTAATTTACATACCCGAATACCACTCAATACCTATTCAGCAGAATTTATAAAACAAAATATTAATTACATACACATATTACACATGGTGCACGACATACAAATATAAATATGTATTCTAGTAGGAAGTACCAGATTTTAACTATGAGTAACTTGTTGTGTATTGATTTCTGCAAAAATACGTTACTATATACTATAAAATACTGATATTGGAAGTTTCAGCTATCCGTGCACCCCCTAGCAGCCAAATATTAAACTTAAAACAGACGAGTAATTTTCTCTGTTGACATTCATTTATTTACGTATGCGTGGGTGACAATATTTAAGCTACACCGTCCGCGTTGCGCGTAGGAATAACTTAAAATATGTAAATTATTTGTGCAAAAACATGGATCTGTCGGACGGATAGTTTTGCTACAATTGCCAATTACACTTTTTTGGGCCATTTCTGCAGGTAATCGTAATTTTTACACACACAGTTTTGTAAACTTCAGAACATTACCTAAAATTCGTATATTCATACTTATAGGTTGAAATCATGTTCAAATGGTTTAAACGCGCCCGCATATTATAGTAGAATGTAAGAAGCGCCGGACTTCAGTGGTAGTCGTATGGATGGGACGGCGGCAGTCAGGCCACTGCAGTCAAGCGCGTTTTACTCCAGTGATCGAACGCGTTTTAAACCATTTAACATAACTTTAACATACAAGTATGTACGTATGTATGCACACATTTTATATAATATTATGAAGTTTCCAAAACCGTTGTAAACATTACGATCGGACCACCATACGAGCAAGGGTGATACCTAATAAAAGCTCAATAAAACGGTACTTTTTTCGCGGTATTTCTCGGCAGAAAATGCAGCTAGAGAGTTCCGGAAGAGCTCGTTTTGTAAATTTTTCAATTCTATAGAACTTTTATACTGTAGTTAAAACGATTGTATTTGGAGTTGTTGCTAGAAACTCAAAAAGCGATTTTTTTGGATTTTCTTTTTACTGTATTCGGACGCGATTTTGATATAAACAACAATTGACTGTTTAATGTAAATCGTTTTCATTTATGTATTATTCTTTAAAATCCTGCACAGTTCGTTACACATTATTGTTTTAATGCCCTAAAAAATCTCTATACCTTGGCCTAATTGGTAACGGTGTTAGTTAAACTCCTCCTATATTCGGTTACTTAAATTGATGTTAAAATTAAATACGTATTTTGTACAATTACTTACAGAAATTGGAACAGTACGTGTTTCTTCGATTTCGGTTTCAGTTATATTTCTACTTTTCTATTCTTGACATTTCATAAAAATATATATGGGTATCTAGAATTCAGTTAATTTAATTCAATTAAGAGACATACATATAATTCAAATATAATTACACATATAATTGCACATATAATATTAACATCAATAAATAGATTTAAAAATATCATCTTTTTAAAATCTATCTATTGATGTTAAAATTATATGTGCAGTATTTACAATTACTTACAGAAATTGGAACAGTCGGAAAAACATATAGGTGTTTTTTCGTTTACAGTTATATTTCCATTTAACGTCATTTTTTACATTACATAAAAAATTAAATACGTATATATAACTTCCATTTCATTTATTGCGATCTTGCAAAAATAATAGAAATAATATAAGCATCACGAACGTTATTATACTATTCTCAGACAAAATTGTCTGTCAAACGTTGCCTTCGAACGGTAAATTAGTCTTAAAAATTATAATAAGCTGAAATATGTATAATAGTTAGCTTATATGTGTAAGTATACATATCAAAAAAGTTCCCACCCCTAAGGGGTAAGCTTCAACCCTATCTCAACAATGACCCACAACCCTCTTTAGGAATACAATACAATGTTTTTTTACAATATCTTTTAAACGCATTATCTTTGGGAAAAAACACAAGTATTGGAAAAGGTTTGCCATAAAATTCTCCACAAAAAAGGTTCTGTGTTATGTATCGATATTTCTATTACTTTTTACGTTACTAAATCGTAAATCGTAGGTAAACGCAAATTAAACAAAAATGAATGTATGATTATATTGAATACGGTACTTAATCGAAGATAACGCGGCCTGATAATATTGATAAAGTTGGTTACTCGCGCAACGTCATGATAAATTGCGTTTGCAGTACCTTGTCGTAATGACAAAATTCCATTGCTGTTTCCATAGAAACCAAAAATATTACAAATAAATACTGAATTATTTAAACGTCGCATTTGACACATTTAATTTACAACTTATTTAATTTACAATTAAACACATTTCATACTTAATGTACCTAATATTACTTATCGCCTCCTGATGGTTAATTAATCACTTACCGATCTCTTTTTGATTAGCGATTTGTAAACGTCACCTAAAAATGTGTTAACAAATTCAGTAAAGGTGTCAAATTACCTGAGCGTGCAAAAAATATATGACATGCAAAACATATATCATATTACCTACATATTATGAACATGAATATCGAAAGCACAAAACCGAAAAGTCAACTTCATTGAACGCAAAGATATGCAAAGGAATCAAAAAATGAATATCATTTTTCTATCTACAGCATATACCGTCACATTTAAATCTGTATATTCACTTATGAAAGGCTAGTAATAAAACTACCTCATTAAAAGTTGCTCTAATTTTAAATTGAATTCCCAACACGTTTTAATGGTAAAATATATATTTCATTTTATATTAGGTCTCATAGGGACAGAGGAAGGATACCAGACTTCCGTGAAAATAGTAAAGTAGTTTTCAGTAGTTTATTTATTAGATAGGGAATTTTCAATAGTAATGAATTCAATAACCAATAATGAGAGTTTAACATAATTACAATGTGCACGGTCAAAAAAATGTAAAAACAGTTGTACTTGCACAAACGATTGAATGACAGAATTGAGGAACTAATGTATTCCGGTGTATGTAAAATAGGCAAGCATCAATTTGCAATTTCGAAATTAGTAGTGATAATGAAATTACTGACATCTCATAAAATATTTAGTAATCAAATATCAGTGAACACCCTCTGAATAAACCGATCAATGGCAATTCCAATGTGTACATGAAAACTGATGTAATTTTAAAATAATTCATTGGAAGCAGACATTCGAAAGCCACTAACTAATACCTGGTTTAATGAATACATTAACAGTTTATATTTATTTTATATATTATACCCTAATTGCCTATTATACCTAGTATATCTAATAATATAGGATTCATATAATATATTATTTATGCCTACTGAAACATAAATGACATTAGAAAGTTACTTCTAATGATAGTCAAAATATACCCTTTACAGTTTCTACAAACCCTTTATAAATAATGCATTAGATAATTTATGAAATGAATTATAAATGTTAACTAAATCATGCAGGTAATTCATAAATACTCACTGGCGTAAAGTAATAAAATTGAGGTCGTGTCCTCCTTGATGAAGAGTACCACCGTTTCAGAAAAATATGTAGAATATGAATTGCGATAAAATATCTCATAGCCGCTACCGGACTTTTTTTTGTAGGGGATTTTGTGTAATATAAATAGAATAACTCGATTTCCATTACTTACTGATTTTAAAAAAATATGTGAGTGTACATAAAACAAAAAATATCATAATACTGTTTCAACGCCAGAACAATACAAATTTCTGAAATATATTCCAAAATGAGACATTTCGAATTATTTAATTCAATTGTTAATAGAATATGATCATTTATTCAGAAGAAAATTATTTCATTTAAATTTTACTAGCAGTGGCAACTCTGAAAATACTATTTATTCACTATGAAAACATTGGACGTCGTTTGATCTGAATCGCCAGTGCTATGCGCGTATAGACATAATAATTATTAAATAATAATTTATTACATAAAATTTACAACGTAGGTATATAACATCATCGTCATCAATATTTTGCATATTGCCAAACATGTAGGTTTATGATATAAAATATTTTAAAAAATATACAAGGATCTAAAGAAAATAAATATAGCACAAACCATTTAAATAATAATGAGTAACAAACAATAAAGCACTATGTTAATTAAGCATTTTTGGCTATTCTGCAATATCATTGTAATTTAAATATTCCAACACAATAAAAAATGTATTTGAGCAGCGTACTCTTTGTTCTGGTTTTGATTAAATCAATATTATTTAATTCCTTTAGAGAAGTTGATAGCTAGAATAATTTTATACACATTACAAATGGACCATTTACGACGAGAGACATTCGATGCTGAGGTACAGTGATATTAAACGTAGGTCTCAAGGAGTGACAATTTAATTTTATCTTAATCTTTAAATTTCTCTTTAAATTATCAGTAAATGTATCTGGAAAAAAGCTTCTACATGAGCGTCGCGTACATTTAAATATTAATGTTTTAATAATATTCTTTTGTAGACTAAACATGTTATTAATTTTGTTGACACTTCCAAAATCCGTCCTGATTGACCCTATCCAAAATAATACATTTTTATAATTTCAAACTTAAATTAAACATATCTTAATTGGCAACTAGTATTGAAGTTATTTATAAGAAAATTAATGTGATATTGCAGGATAATGCACTATGTAACTACCTAAAAATGAAACCCAGTAGCTTTGATTTATATTTTCTTCATCAATTTTAACTAGTAGACTTTTGATTGTTTTTTTTGGGGTAATCGTTCTGAATACTCAATATAGATTTAACTGCTGTTGGACTGAGTTTATTATGAGTCAAATTATATAGTATAATTCACGTAATTATACAGGTTTGATTGCATATTTCTCTTTTTTTCGTATACTCACAGTAAATAAAATGGCTCATTTAATTCTTCTGTTACGGTCACTTAGCACTAAATCCGCGCTATCTAAATGCACATTTTATTCCACAAAGATGCGACGCCCGTACATCTTAAGCTTTAAATCACATTAGAGTGTTTGCTTCCAACAAATCTTGGTCGAAGTTAACACACGGAGTTTTCCCTGACAATCCCAAAATCTATCAGGGAGATATAGGCGAACATAATCCTTAACAGGACTCACGCAGGGAATTCAAAGGCCCACAGAGAAAAGAATCGCATTAAGTTTTAATTAACTCTCAAGCAGATCAGTTAATCCTTCGATTTCAAATGCAATCATCAGCTTCACTATTATTATGTTAATCGAATGATCTTTACCTAAATTATTTACGTTTTTTATCAAATGGTGATTTAAGCATTGTACACGTATACGTAAACACGACAGTACAATCTTACATAACCATGGACTGTTTTGGTCATTGATAGTACATTTAGTGAAGTTTTAGTGAACTGCATTCCAATATTTATTTATGTTTGCTACATATTATATCATATACACTATCCATATTGATGAAATATTACCAAGCATTGACAATGCCGAGATCTCGGACTCTATGACCGTAATCAATTATTGCACTATAAAAATTGCTGTGCCTTTTTTGGCGACGCCATTGTATATACACCTACGATCTAACGGTGACTGATGGAAACAGAAAAATGGGCAAGATATTGTTATATATCGTATGTCATCACCGCACTACAAGCAAAGGAGCTGCAGTCATGATTCGAAGGGCACTTTTCCGCACGCGCAGCACCTCAACCTGTCGATCTTGCCCAGTTACGATTTTTTATAACGAAACTTATTTTTTTTTATTGTGTTTATTTTTATTGTGATAATTGGGAAATTTAATATAAAACTCATACTAGTCTTGGAATATAAAAGCATTTCGTGTAATGGAATTGGTATTTTAAATTACCAATCTAACTTCAATCCATGCCCCAACGACTATTCACGCATCGGATCGTACATACAATACACCAAACTTCAGTAGCTTAGCAATTTGAACTGCATAAACATTAATCAATTTATTAAGGTGGTGCTAGTTCGTCACTGTCAGTATACACTATTAATATTTCTTAGAAGTGGAAGCATTAATTAAAGAATTATATTACTAACGCAGTTTGGATCCTATGGACGGGATAGAAACCATTTATCAACCGACTTCAAAAAAGGAGAATGTTTTCAATTCGACTGTATGCTTTCTTTACGTTGATTCTTTACCGACCGCAAAGGGGGTTTCAAGAAGGTCCCATGGAATCAGAAGATATGCCAGAGAACTCACCATTTATTTATATACTAGAAGAAATGGCGAATGCGCTAGTCACAACCCTAATATAATATATTATATATATATATATATATATATATATATATATATATATATATATATATATATATATATATATATATATATATATATATATATATATATATATATATATATATATATATATACTAGTAGATATTTAAATTAATTAAAAAAGTATTTTCTCTCAAATTGTGAAGTTGAAAACCATTCTCGATTCAACTTAAGCATCATATAATCAGTCCAGCTGTTTAGGTGGAGTTCAATAACAACACACGGACAGAAGAAATATATAATGCACTATAAAGTAAAAAAAATAATATTTTTAACAAAAAAACGAAATCTACTTTAATAAAATCTATTTTTAAAAAATACACCTGAAAGTAAAAAATAATTACGTTATTCTAATACTATTACTACTTAGAATACATGAAAATTGTTAGGCCAATCAATTTATTAGAATACAATCAATTTATTATACAATTATTGTTTCTTTTGGAATCGGTGCCAGCCAAGGTTTACAAACATATAAGGAAGTAGCGTTGGCTGGCACCGACTCCAAAAATAACAATAATTGTATTATAAATTATTTTATTCTTATAAATTGATTGGTCTAACAAATTCTAAGTAGTAAATGTAGTATAACGTAATTATTATTTACTTATTAGTGCATTTTTTTAGAATACATTTTAGTCGGTTTTGTTTTTTTGTTAAAAGTACCTTATTTGTATAGAAAGAGCTTAACAATTATTAATAATTGTAATAATTACATAGTTTGATAATTCCCAGCAAAAGTAAATAATGAAACTCCATTACATTTTTGAGTCAACACTATAATTCATTAAAATATTTGTCTTCGTTGTGTCAACTGAGTCAACTTATATATAATATGGAAATAATGTATGTTCTCTAAATATCTACGACTATTAATCCATTTATAATAAGTATTCCGATTTAGTATATTCATTTATTTTTAAATTTCTTTCACATATGTCCAAATATATACAAAATTTATAAATAACGAAATTATTATATTTCACCTATATAAAACTATTTCCGCCTGGCAATTTTATTATAGAAATTTGTATCATTAACATATCATTATCCATTTATATATCAGTTCAACGTTTCTCTTTATTATTTACTATCTTCGCTATATTTTACATTCCCAAATTTACTTAGCCCCTACTTATCTGATCGCATGCTGTTCACTGTAGAAGCTACTTATGGGAAACCTGATCCACAAAATATTTCCAATGAAAATTACGTGGCGTAATTCAATACTCTGAAGTGAAGTTGGTAATGCTTCTAATTTACAAAATTTATGTTAAATTAAGTAACGCATTAGCTAGATAGAGTTTAGATAACCAAATAATAATATAATAATGATCTATATCCATCGTATATATTCATATATTTAATAAATTTTTTAAAACAATTTCCTGTGATAGATGTGCATAGTTTTTGTTTTTTATTTCAAATAAATATTTACATTAACTTTTCTAAAAAAACTGCGTCCTGACTTAACCTTAACCTTGATTTGACAACATTTTTGTTTATTCCCTCTTTGATACCGTAAAACCATACCGTGATAGATATGCTTTGTTGAAAGAATTTATAAAGAGACTTTAGTGGCTTAATTTCATTACATCAAGTATTGTGTGCACGCTAAAGAAGGTATTGAAATAACATAGTGATATGTATTGTTCTACCTTATAGGTATGCGCTAAAATATTTTACAACCTTGGACATATTATATATATATATATATATATATATATATATATATATATATATATATATATATATATATATATATATATATATATATATATATATATATATCTATATATATATATATATATATATATATATATATATATATATATATATATATATATATATATATATATATATATATATATATATATATATATATATATATATATATATATATATATATATATATATATATATATATATATATATATATATATATATATATATATATATATATATATATATATATATATATATATATATATATCTATATATATATATATATATATATATATATATATATATATATATATATATATATATATATATATATATATATATATAGAGTAATTACACTATCGTTCCTATTCGATATATCATTAGATTATTCATTTCATCTACGTATAAATTAATTCCCTTAAACGTATTCTGAAAAATTGTAGCAGTCACGAAAATGACTAATTCTAAAGTATTACGCACATTATCATAAACAATAAGCTCGACCGGGCAGAGGTAGTATGACTATAGTTAGTTATACGTACCAATTTATTTTATATAATGGATTTGATTAAGCATTTTCTGGCATGAAATGCGTTTTGCTTATAGCGAGATTATGGGGTATATAAAATGGTCTTTTAAATCTTGTTATTTATAGGATTTTATAAAAATAATATTTTTCAGATAAGAATATAGATAAATATAATCTAAGAAATATGTATTTAACCATATTAATAATGGTAATATGTAGGTACCTATATTAATATTTATTTAATAGCAAACCATCCGTATACATTCTCTATTAAATATACAGAAAGAAAAATGCTTTAAAATTTAAAATGAAATTTAAAAAAAAGTCCTTGATAATTTCACGCAATTTCTTAATATTTTCTGATCTAAGTACTAAACTTATTGTAAAGATTGAGTTTCCTTGACAGCGAAGCCATCCTTATCCCGAAGAGGCTGGGAACCTCACGTGGGTCACCAAAAAGACCAAAACACCGAAAACCATACTCTCATATGTGAGGAACTAACCTCAATACAGCGGTATCCACGACAGCCACCGTCAAACAATACCACAATACACCAAAATAGATGTCAAACGAATAGAAGGGAATCAATTAAGAAGATTTAATAGGGAAAGGGCTACTATTTGCAAATAAAATAAGTGCAGTACCTAAAATCAGAAGTGGTCAAGTGCCCAGTGCCCAAGATGCCCCGCAATTCGGCCAAATCGTCTAAGCGCCGTCGACGCCTCTCTTCCTCATCTAGTGAATCCCCGCAATAGCCTATTCGCCGCAAAATTCGAAAAAGGAAATCCTATACACCGCTGCACACATCACATACAATAATCACCGATCAAGTAAGCAATTCATCTGCCGGGGTAAGTGACCCTATTCTCCATAATATTAACCATGTCGTAAATAATACTCTAATCCCAAAATTCAATTCAGTGTCCGATCATATCGTCGGATGGCCGGATGTAATCGATCATTTAGCTTCCCTGTATCACTGGAATGATACAACAATAAAGTTTGCAACGTAGACAATTTATCACGTAGCACTATTTCTTTACAAACTTTGAAATCTATCAGAAATCCATAAAGGCCCATACTGCAAAAATTGGTACGTCAAATAAAGAAACGGCACTCAAAAAAGGTCTACATGATGGGAACTATTGTTTTACCTGTGACCAAACTACTCACATGCATAGTAATTGCCCAGATAAAAATAAAACATACTGGTATTACGGAAAACAAGGTCACATTCAAGCTGCCTGTTTAAATAAAAAAACATTCATTTGGCAAACAAGTTAACTTGATAAGTGTAGACAAAAGTTTTCTAAACGTATATTTATTAATAATAAACCGTACACTGCTTTGTAGGTTTAGGAAGTGACTGCTCATTGATACACAAAAGCATTGTCGCCCAATTCAACACTCCTATTATTCCTTTAAATCAAGAAGTTACTCTTTCTGGATTTCTCGGTGTAGGTACCGTAGTAACTGAATAAATTGATGCCTATATTCAGGTAGATGAAGCCAAATTACTTTGCAGTCTATATGTTTTGGACGATTCTTCCTTCACCCATTCTGTTCTCATACGTAGAAACTTCTCTGAAGATTCTTCTATTATGTATTGCCGAATCATCGATCAGCTGATTTTTAAGAGCAAAGAAAATATGTCCACCTCAACCAGCGTCCTTGATCACAGCCTTCTCTCTCCCATAGAAAACAATCTACTATATAATTATGTGCATGGCTTTATTTGTTGTGTTTCCACCGATATTAAAAACCTTGGAAAAGTGTCGCGAGTTTCCCTACAAATCAAATTAACTTCTAATAAGCCCGTTACATTCCGGTCGCTTAGCTTGTTTGTTCCACAAGACCAGAGGTGGAAAGAAATATGGCCTACGGCATTCAATTCCAAAGTATGCAACTCCTTTCCACACTCTGCATTTGGATCATTTGGGCCCCTTCACCATAACTAAGTCTGGAAAATCGTATCTTCTAGTAATAGTGGATGTCTTTACCAAGTTCGTTTTTCCAAAAGTAGTTCCCGACACAAGCGCCTCCTCTGCTATCAAACAACTCCAAGAAATTCTGTCTTTGGTAATCCTCGTAAAATGATTACTGACGCTGGTAAAGCATTTACATCCCAAGCCTTTGAAGAGTTTTATGCAAATAAGGGCACTCGTCTTTTTATCACTGCGTTTGTTATGGCTCGTGGAAACGGGCAGGTTGAAAGAACCAACTGTACTATTCTTAATGCCCTGCGCACTCTAGGAACATCTACTGACACCGATGACTGGGATAATAAACTAATATAACTTCAACAAGGTATCAATAGCACAATGTACAAAACTATGTAGCAAATCCCGGCATAATTACTATCTAGCATTAAGTTGCGAATGAATAATGATTACTGTGAAGAAGACACTGAATAAATAGTTGACGTAACTAATATCCGAGCGGAAGTTTTTCAACGTTTAGATGAAAATCGTGAGAAACAAAATGCATATTTCAACAAAAAATGGTGCAATGCAGTTCCTTTCAAGGTGGGAGACCCGGTACTAACCAAGATCTCCAGTCATCCAGCCAATGATGACAAGAGCAAAAAGTTATTGCCCAAATTTAAAGGGCCATTCAAGGTAGTGGAAGTGTTATCCAATGACCGCTACAGAGTAAAGGAAGATATCCATACGACGCGGTCCAGATTTCCTTACAAGTCCGTGGTGGCATTGGATGACATGAAACATTTTCAATCTCTCCGTTAATAACTCATCGACACTTTCTTTCAATAGGCCTGTCGCATCATGTGTTTCGTCTGTTTGTCACCACCCATTCATCTCCGAGTAACATACTCTACGAAACCTGCTTTGGTGGTATGCTCAGTTTGCAGAGCACTTTCTACGAATACTCTACGACACCTGCTTTGGTGGTATGCTCCGTTTGCAGAGCAGTTTCTACGAATACTCTACGACACCTGCTTTGGTGGTATGCTCCGTTTGCAGAGCAGTATCTCCGATTACTATACGACACCTGCTTTGCAGAGCAGCCTCACCAACTGACATGACGTGTTACATCTGACTGGTGGTATGTTCCTTCTGCTGAGCAGTCCCGTTTACTATCATGTTACACCCATTTGGTGGTACCCTTCTCCGGTAACCTGCAGTCTTACACGGGTTTGCCTACTCACCGTAACTTCTAATTTGTATTACGGTTATTAATATGTATTACTGTTATAGGCTTTCTTTCTTCGTCGTTCGAGGATGAACAACTGTCAGGATGGGCGAGTGTGAGGAACTGACCTCAATACAGCGGTATCCCCGACAGCTACCGGGTGGTGGCATATGGGGCTGTCAAGCAAAGGAGCTATATATGTCAAACGAATAGAAGGGAATCAATTAAGAAGATTTAATAGGGTAGGGGCTACTATTTGCCAATAAAATAAGTGCAATACCTAAAACATAGTATATTGTCCGGATCGATATAAATTATTTTTATTTGTTCCCTATATTCCGAGTTTTAAATGCACTTAAAAATTAAAATAACTATAAATTTACCATAAAATGCACTCTACTCTACTTATCAATCCATGTAATAAGGGAAAAAAATCGTAATATTAATTTCATGTTTGACACATACATGCACGCACAGAAGCTACGCCACATGCTATGTAGCAATTTCGTTTTACGCTACCTATTTTTATCGTGTTACACGCTGTGTTTGCTTTGTTCGGTAATTTAACATATCAGGTAGAGACAAAATTTATCCTGCCTTTTTCCTCTTTGTGCTGGTGTGAGAGTGTATTGCATGTATTATAGAGACGGCGGATTTCTCACGCATCCGTGCAACAATATGCCATGGAAATATGATAATATTTACACTCAGTTACAAACGATGGTAAGGGATTTACTAAACTTGGTGGCTAGAAAATCAAAAAAGGGATATAATTAGGTCCCTACCCAAGTAATCGGCAAGGTATCCTTCATTACATCACTACCTATTAAATTTAAAATAAACTAAACGTACAGTGAACAAAGATTAAATCAAAGACAAGGAAGACTAAACTTACTATTCCGCAGGGATGTGTAATAGGACCTCTACTATCCAACATATATATGTATTAGTGACTTGTGCATATTAGGTAATATTAAACATATAATAATAATAATATATGCAGATGATACTGCATTAATAATTAGAGCTAATAATTTTCCATTGTATTAGAAGCCAGTGTTGTCTGATATAAGGTCGGAATTAAATTGTTCCCAGAGAATATTTTTATAGTAACGATAAGTGTATTATGAATTTTTATTAGATACAGTTTTGTCTAGCTTTAATTTGATATATATTAAGTCAGTAACATGATGCATGGTTTCCCGGAAGGCGAAAAAACTAATCCTATCCATCCTAAGTCCATTTAAATCGTTAATAAACTATCTAAGAGAGGATATATTGAAAAAAAACACAGATAAAGTTACACTCATTGGTTATAGCACCAACCATAATCTAACTAAACGCAGAATTTTTGCACTTTGTAGCAAAAACTACGTGCGGTAATTTACAAGGAAATGTTCCTATGAAAAAAATGTCAGTATATAATTTAATAATAATAGTAGGTAAGTCATGAATCCATGAAATTCGTTCGGCTATCATTACTGATGTAAGTTATTCCGGTTGTTAATCCTGGTGATATTGGTCTACTGAGATATGGTCCACTGAGATACGGGCGCAAAATCTAATTTTGAGAATAATCAAATTGAATACGATTATGACAATTAACTATGTAGGTGTAATCAATAATGTTAATTCTGTACTAATCATGTTACGTTGATCATCTATTTGACATTACTTCCAATATGTACGTACAAATTACATGATTATATGACGAATGCCTATAGATATTGCTAACCTTTTTCTTGAGGCAGTTCTTTTTTAATCGAAATTATGGAAATGACTCATCCAATATGACAAAGCAATAAAGTGGACCTATCTCTACATTTTAAGACCTTGTTGAGGAAAATCGGTCCATCACAACTACGTACGTAATCATATAAAGCGCCTTCTTGTCATTTTTAAGCTATAGTACTTAAATTGAACTTTTGTCTTTAACCAACAACTTTTTTGTTTATTCATCAGCTTAGTGGCAGTTACAGAACATAATGGACAGAAAATTTCAAAACGGCCAATTTTTTTTAAATCAAGACGTTTGTAAATTTAGAATAATGTAGGTATATTTTATATTAATTCCAGGACCTCGTAGTAAGAGTTATAGCTAATGAAAAGGATGGCGACCCTACTGATTTTGGACACAGACTATAAGTAAACAATATGATGTCACAGTTAGCCTAAGCAGTGACATATATTGGACACAAAGTATAAGATGAGTAAGATATCTTGTAGAATTAACGTTCCTTTGGTCTGAGCGCCTCTATTTCATAGACTAGTTCAACGGTGTTAACGGTTTCTTCCCAGATGGCATGTCTGTTATGTATTGTATTTGAATCCTTGTATTTAACATAATTTTGTATCGATTTACTTTAAGATTTCTTTACATTACAAAGCAGCATTAAACCCTGATAAAATTTAGGCAACATGGCTTTTGAAGTAGTTTGTCCACCAGTGCAACGGTACTTTCGCTTTTTAGCAAAATATCAGAGTATGTCCTATTGGTATATTTATGGGAACTCAGAGGAATTTGATTACATTTACCACGATTTATTATTATCTAAACTATTTGATTATGGGTATAAGGACAATATGTCAGCTTAAATCATAAGACCAAAAGTTTGATGAAAAGAGCTGAATCGGAATGTTTAGATGTAACAGCAGGTATCCCGCAGGGTTCCATATTGGGCCCTGGGTTGTTTCTTTTATATATAAATTATATAATCTCAGAATATATAAATTTATATAAATTATTATAAGCAGAATATATAAATTTAATAAATACGATGTAACAATAACGAAGGACACGATAACCTTTAAAACATTGAAGGCTTTATAACACATTCGTACAATAATCGCATGATACATTTACCAGCAACTTCAAAAATATCACCTAAAAAGTTTGTTATTTTCAATAGCCAACTAATGTTTACTCAAAAATATGACAAATCACATATGAATAAGTACATAGGAAGACAATCTGATGGGCTTAGTAGGTAATTTATTAATTTCTCTGATAGGTGCTTATTGCTTATATTCTATTCCGAATACTATAATTCATAGGTTATAATATTGGTGACATAACAAATGTTTCCTCTGATATTATATTAGCAAAATGAAATTCTCCTGGAAAGTTCCTGGACTATCATAAATTAGTCAAAATTGCCAGTAATCAAAATCAAAGTTATCAGTAATGCAAATTCAAGTAATATGTTCCATAATATATTTACATAAGCAGCATAAGCTACTGTTTAGTGTTCCTAATTTGACGGATTATTTGCTTTAACTACTTAACAGATCAGTTTGGAATAATACCGTTTCCATTTATAATATATACATCTAGATACAGATAATGAATTTCCTGTCTGGTGCAGATGGAAGGCAATAATTTGATTTTCCTGCCTCCGAACGTTTTTGTTACATTTCACAGTTTATACAATAACTTTACTAATTCCAGTTCTAGCCAACTTTGTTATTTTATTTTTATTGCGAAAGCGAACAGAATTAATTAAACATAGGGAATATTTGCCGAGGGGGTTTACTTTTAAAATGAAAGTTAACTAAGCCATCATGAGTGGGCAAAATGCACGTACTAGGGAATCATCATTTCATTTGCGAATTACTAAATGCACAAATGTATGTATTCAACATTCAGGTGCGTTTATTGATACAAAAATACTACCCATTTCAGAAGAGAGTATTGATTTCGAAAGCTAGCATCAATGTTTTATCACTAATTACCTGGGCTTACTAAAAAATAGTGAATTTTAATGAAGCTACTTATATTATAGATATATGTTTTAAAGCAAAGTAATCAGATGTAGTGCATCCTAAGAACGTGATTTAGCGTCACAACCGGCAAAACCTGAAGTAGAGACACATGAAACTTTTTTAACATGAGACATTTTAATCTTGATACAAATCAAAAGTTGGTTTTATTTTTCAGGATATGAAATTGCAATTATGACTACACAATGAATACTAATAATTTGTGAAACCTTTAAGTTGAATAGGTATTTTTTGTTTATTTATAATACACTAATTTTTATTATTTTTTACAAAATTGCATAACTGATTATTTTTATTTTCTTATTACGAGTTTATACCTACTTATTTTAATCATTTATTAGAATAAATCAAACCGTAAAAACTGTATTTCAAATTAATTAAAACTTTGAACATAAATAGTACGTCCAGCATGTTAAGATCAGATAAGGATGACATTTGTTTTAATTTTGTGATATATTATAACTATTATCCCACCATTTTTTCTTATTATTCCATAATTTAAAGGAACCTATTGTTCAGAATTAGCAACTACAACATATCAAAAATTCATCAATTACCAATACCAAATACCAATTTACGAATAAAACGTGCTGTGACCTTTAATGTCATTTAATTTAAACCCTCATAAACAGAAGTTCTCATACATTATTTATAGAATACTCTTATACATTACTCTTATACACAGAAGCTCAAGTGCTTGATATATCGTATACAAACAAATCATAGACCAATATCTTCTTTTCAAATAAATGTAAAAGGGAACATATTAAATGTTCGATATTTTATTCCCAATTCATGTTACATGCATTGGATTCCAGTTAATTTATTTAGAAGCATGAAGAGAATCTAAATATTCAATAAAAATAAATGTAAATAAATAAATTTTCTATAGAAATAATAGATACCTACTCGATAATTAAAATTATTGCAATAAAAATAATATAGGGAATAAAATGTTCGATAAAAATAATATAGGCTCGATAAATGTAACGAATGCTCTCCAACAAATTTAAATATTTCCTGAAATTTAATCACATACTTTAAAATACGTGTACGTGGCAAAAGGTCTGCCAAGGAGAACCAGTTTCGTCACAATTAATTTTATCACGGGTCGACGACTGACTAAATAATAAAAATACATGTACATGACATTAGGTCTTCCAAGGAGGACCAGTTGGTTTCCCATGAATATTTTTATATTATTACGTTAGAGGAATTTTATCACAAGATTCTTCGACTGTATGAAACGATATGTAACCAGGAGGCACTGACCTTCTGTAATTTTTACAATTGTCCACAATGCACGTTATTTTAAAAAATATATCACCTTCTCAAGGACTTTAAACCACTTTAAAAATAAAATGGCAAACAAAAATCTCACTTCACCTCTAACCACATAATTTCTAACCCATATCGATAACCCATATCTACCATATCGATATTAAAATGTTGGAATTTTGCATCTCCTATTATATTCCACTCAGAAGAATGAGCAGTGTGTCTAAAAGCAGTATATATTATTTAAGTATGTGGTGTACTATTTATTTAAGTATTGGGTACTATTTATTTACTTAATTGTGATATTAATTTTATTATAGTTCTTTTATTTACCACAAAATCATTATCAATGATTTTGTGGTAAATAACGTATTATGATTATTATTATTATTATTATATACTTTTTTAAAGAAAACCAGTCACCCTTCTCTGCTACTCCGACATACCCACAGAGTGGAGATGAAGCAATACCAACAGTCACTCCCCACGTCCGTGGTATGAATGACTATTGGGTCCTTGGTATTTAATGTTGGTATTTAACCGTATATTAAGATATTGGTTAGATATTGGTAACAAGAAAATAAAAATGTATCCACGCCAACGGCACGGGATTTAGCTAGGCAACCTATGTGCGATGTATCACTGTATATATTATCTAACATATAATCTTTCTCATAGTCAAATAACAGATTTCTAATACCGGATCTTATATTATTAAGACTGTCTACCACTAAATTCAGTGCTTACAGGAAAAATACAATGCGACGGACGTAAGCGGACAGTGTGTCCTTGGCGAGTGATTTTTTATGCTCTAAAAACACCTAAATTGAGGATTGTAACTGTATACTTCAATATTTTTTT
The DNA here is from genome assembly GCA_964058915.1 of Tetropium fuscum. Lineage (NCBI taxonomy): Eukaryota > Metazoa > Arthropoda > Insecta > Coleoptera > Cerambycidae > Tetropium > Tetropium fuscum. The sequence goes on along the minus strand of CAXKVY010003000.1, from coordinate 5,972 downwards.
CAACGCATGGGTTATTCAATCGATGTTACTTCATTCACTATTTTACAGGTGCATGTGCTCTAAATAGGGGTTTAAGTCACACAAAAATTGGATTGCTGCTTCATGTAATGAATATTATTTACGAATGAATGGAAATTATAACCTTTATAATAATTGTATATACCTAAACATGTTAAGATTTAAGCGCGCCCCTCAAGTATACATGCTGCTCAAAAATATTTATGTGTGCCTGTGTGCATGTAATGTTTGACCAAATTCATCTTAGCCGTGACCTTGACGTTCTGGTCTTCTTTATTTGCTCTCTTCTCTATCTGCTTTCTCCCTATTTCTGCGCATTCCGGGGCTTCTTTGAGATTATTTAAGTCATACAGTGTTGCCGCGTCTCCTCGCATCTACAATGTTCTAACCGTGAAATTCGACATCAGATTTTCGTGTATTATATCTAATATATCTCATAAAACTACATGTATTTTTATAGACACAATATTTAAATATATTCTCTCTCAAACGACGTACCCAAGTAAGGTTAAAAAATGGTGGGAATACATAAGAACAACAACTCTACACAAAATTTCTCATTCAACCTCGTTCGGCTGAAAAAACTCCTAAAGTACGTTTGGTTATTTACTCTACACCGATAACAGTCGACGCAATTATATAATTATTCGATTTAAGCTGAATATATTACGCATTTCCGAACTATTATATAAACGAAGCAAAAAAGAATTTATCCGAAGCAAACTATAAGTTTGCTTCGGATAAATAATTTTATAATAGGTACTTACTCTACATAAAACAAAATCCTATGACATTCTGTATGTCGTAAGCTTTATATTTCGCATTACTCTGGTACAGCCATCAATTTTTTCATACCTACTCTTTCCTAGCGAAGAAATTTCTTTTTCGTCGATGATAAATGACCTCTCCAAATTCTATATTAATCTTTGATTTTCTAAGAGAATTATCAACTGTTGACGACTGCTGTCATACTAGTACGTTCGAGATATATAAAAGGGACTGGATTTTTATGAATATTTTATATAATCTGTTTATGTACTTCACACTTGATTAGCGTTCAATAGTTACTGTACTATCCGATAACGGGATCATCAATAATGTGGTGAACGGCGCTGGAGTTAAAGATTTTCTGATATTTAGTTCATTTATTTAAATATTATGGACTATTATTATTCTGATATATTATGGAATATTATAATAATTCATCAGAAACTAAATCATAGCCGTGGAAATGCAAATTCCGATAGAAATTTGATACATATTCAAATTCATATAGTCTGACCAATGAAGTGGGAAACTCGTTCATACAAGACATGGAATCATGAAGTACAGTAGCGATTTTGATATAATTTTTGAAATGTTTTTTTTTTATATATTATTTGAAATTAGAAACATTTTGTAATTCATTTGTTGGTACTCATTACACAATTTGAAGTAAACAACTGATGTCAAGTACATGAGCCGGGGAATCCTGATGTGAAATATGCAAGATTTAGAAGTTCTTTCGGGATGCAAGCCAATAATTTAAATAATTGGTCTTATAGTCCTTAATTTGTTCAAGTGGCATTGTGCATTTTGTTAGGTATTCTAGTGGCAATGTAATATTGAAATTTGGCATTTCAAAGAATTCACAAAATTTTGTCCTATATTTTATTGTATTTTAATTGTTTCGCATTTTTTCCTTTTGGCACTAAATACCGCAACTAAAAATTTTTGGCATTTTTTTAAAGCTTAATCCTTACGTAAAGTCATCCGTTGAATAACTTTTATTGGACACTTTTTTCTCTAAAATCATTAGGTTTTCCATTATTGAGAGAAAAGAGAAAATAGTACCGTCTTTAAAATAATTTTGCAAGAAAAAACCATGACAATATTTTTAATAGCTTACTATGTATGTTAAGATCTTTCATTCAAGCCTTATTTCAGCTTGGTCCGTACAAAGTCCAAATCAAAACCTCTGAAACCCCTAGAATAAGAATATTTTTCACGCATAGGAATTCCCTATCAAACATTTTCAGAAATGTATGTGTTCATTTAGGGGAACATTATTTTAGTGCATCAATTCTAATTTTATCAGCCCTTGCCGTTTTTTAGTCCTTAATTAAGTAATAAATTTTCACGCTTCAAGGGGATTTGTATGAGAAAGAAAAGTGGAATCTGTAAAACGGGGGTTTTAGTGATTGAGAATTAAAGGAGATAATTTAATTCGCTGATGTTTTTCTACTACCTGCTGAGTGTTTCTTAATCAGATTTACTTCTTGAATTGTCCCAGTAATAGTCCAATTGTGTAGATTCCACAATTGTTTAATTGCATTATCAATTCGTTTTTTACCTGATTATTTAATTAGCCGTTTTACACAGCATTTTACTATTCTAACGGTAATTTAATCAAATATGTTTTTATGAATCTAATTTTCTTATTAATAACGTATTAGTAGATATATTATTTAATGCGAATTCTTTGTTTTTGTACATTATTAAAATTGAACAATTTCGATGGGTCTCTTCTCATCAGGTATCTCATCAGATACACCTTTATCGATGTCCTCATTGTCTGACTCCTCTATCCCAATTGTTGAGACATTTTGACATGACTTTTGACCCAACAGGCACTTGCAACAAGATCAAGAGTAGAGCATTTAAGACCTGCTTTTTGGCATGTGCACCCTACTCCACTGCACCCTTTGCGGCATTTACATGAAAGCAGTTTAAGTCTTGTATCTCAAAACCTATTGGTCGTACAAAACTGCACCTAGTCTCTAAATGAAGGAAATTTTATCGGATTAAAATAGCTAAGATTATTTTTTTACGAAGGATTCATTATTTACGAGTTATAACCCAAAACCTTTTAGGTTATTTTGGGAATCTTATTTTGGGACTTTTTTAAAGCCCCAAAATATCGTGGTTTTTCCCCCACCACGCAGAGAGCACCAGTGTTTCGAGGCTGCAAACTTGGTTTTATTCAGCCGATATGAATCCTAGCAACATATAAAATAAATTAATAGTAAAAAAAAATTAAAAACAAGCTTTTATTTAAAGGCTCTAGAAAGAATAAAATAAACTTTAAATTAAATTAAACCCATCAATTTATTACATTACACAATTTATATGAAATAAAGTCGCGAGATTTACCTATTTTATAGAAAACATATTTTTCTTCTCTTAGAATTACTTATGTCAATATCAAGTTATAGTTTGTAACCTCGAAATATGAAACATAAAAACCGGAGCAAAAAACCCTCATTATATCGATCTCTTCACACCTGCTACCGCATTTTAACAGCGTTGTCAAGTATAACAGATTTCCAGAAATTTAAGGAAAAAAATGATTTTATATACATCGCCCATCACATTATAACATTATCATGTAGTATAACAAAATATTGATCACACTATATACCTTTCGTCATATCACAAAACAATTGGATGGTGAATGTGATGCAGAATAAGAATTTTTCCAATCAAATATTACGGATCCATTTTACACGTTCCTCGGCCGTGTCACATCGGCATCATTGGCATTCATTGGATACCTAAATTGTCTAATACCATTGCTTGAATGTTTCTTAATATTAGGAAAGTTTAAAATTGTTATTACCTTGGAAATTTATGTTAATTCTTTTAATTGCTATGCACAAAAACTTATCACTATTCCTGACAACACTGGTTGGTACACGAACTAACAGATGCTGCTGGGATCTGATGGTGGTGTCATCTAGCGGATGTCGCCGTACTACCTATGGAATGCTGCTATGATCGCTGGAATTCTCTTATCACTTGAAATTTCTGAGAATATCGTTTCCTTTGCTTTTATATCACAAAGCTGGGCGCTTTTCTGCGGCTGGGACGCTACCAAACCTATATACTTCTTACTTGCTGATTACGACGAAAACACTTAATTTGCAGATATTTCTGCTTGTAGACCTTTTCCACTGGTGTTCTTACTTATTTAGCACAAATTTAAATATTTTTACTTTAGTTTTACTTTTAATTTATAACAAATTTTTATAAAAATTAGGAGCAAAACATTTGCATTTCCTTGTTACCATCCGTCTTTCTTGTTATGATGATATAATGTAACCAATCAGATTGATGCCTATTATTTAATTTATCTAATTTTACCTAAAACTCTTACAATTTGATTTTCACTTGATCTAATTTCGAACTCTAAACACTATAATACACTATAATTAGATTCACTTTGTGTTGCGTAACTTCAATTTATGTATTAGGCGTTATCTCTACATTGAATTTTTGTTCGTGGCTACAAACTCTCGAACCCTATATTTACACTCATGCTTTCGCATTAACCTTTCAATCTAAACAGTTTATTAATGCTCGATATTCTATAATTATTATTTGGATTGTCTACTGTGATTATGCTTGATATAGATTTTTGTGCCGATAAATAATTTAGATATAATGATATTACATTCTGACCATTCAGGCGCGTAGCTGGTTGGTGTTCTGCTATAGTATATACGTTGACCAGCGATGCGTGTGTGGTTGCGCTTATATTATAGTCGGTGCGATGGATATTGATCGTTGATTTAATTAAATTTTATAATTTGATGTATTGATTTAATTTGATTACTCAATGTATAGATTAAGGACAGTCATAATGTTTTAAATATTTACTAAATATATTTAATGTATTGATTTAATTTGATTACTCAATGTATAGATTAAGGACAGTCATAATGTATTAAATATTTACTTAAAACTTACATTAATGTTTTTTACGGTTTTTTGACATTATAAATGCATTTATTCTACGTTATTACTGATGCACAACATGCGTTTTTCTACCTTTATATTTTTATAATCTATTAGGAATCCTTTTTAAATGTAAGTATAATAAATACATAAATAATAGTTAGTAACAGTAATAGTAATATTATATGGCGACATAATTCTCGTCATTTTAGTGGCGCTATTATATGAATTTAGATTTTTAAATATATACGAAATGTTGTCTGGCCTAAAAAAAAGTTTTAAAATATATAACGGAGCCTCGTTGGAGGCCCCCAAGCGTGTCGGCGTACGGTAGGCTGAAATTAGGGTGGCATAAAAAATTAAAACCCATTCATTATACAGGAATTTAGCAAAATATTATATACACATAACAGCCTTCTCCTATACGGGATTAACACACTTGATGTCTAGTATTATAAATGACATGCCAGAGGGAGGGATGCATAATACCGTTAAACGTAATAAATTAGACAACAATTTAATTACGCTTATCTAGATAAAACCTATTCCTCAGAGAAATAAATTAAAGGGGTAGTTCATAAAAGAACTTGCAAATGTACCGACTAATACATATTCTCTCACGTACCTATGTTGTTCTAGTTGCATCACTTTCTACAAAACAGAACTAGAACTTATGCGGAAATTATAGTAATTTTCTGTAACATTTTCATACACTGATCGCTATGAAATTTATTAATTTGAATAGTTATTTTTATGTGCTCGTTATACTATTGTTTGAAGTATCACTGCTTTTTATGAGTTTTTATTTAACTTGCTATTTATGAGTATGTATGTTTGTTCGGGTCAAATCTTGCAACTGGATTTAAAAGTAGTTATCCTCAACCGATTGAGCTGAAATTTTGCATATACGTTTAGTTTGGATAATAATATATGGCGGACCACCCAAGATGGCAAACTATAGTTACCTATTTTATATAAACATCCATGATATGGGTCTCAAATGAAAGGGTTGGCTGAGAAGAATAAGAAAATAGAATGACGTCGCTCTAAATCCAATATGGCGGACTCCCAAAGACGGGGGACTGTTTTTTTGGCACCTCCATTATATGAAAGGGTCAAGGTGAAAAAATCAAAAGGGCGGAAAACAAGATGGCCGCTATACCAATTTTAAAGAGTTATATCTCGACAAAGGTTAGGGATAGTTTGGTGGTGCTAGAACTAATGCTGTAGGGACCGAC
>CAXKVY010002999.1:0-29331 GCA_964058915.1 Tetropium fuscum | reverse complement strand
CATTGAGAAATTTGCGTGAGGCAAAGGAAGAGGCTGGTGCTGTGGGGACTGGGTCCTCCACCACGACAACGCACCAGTCCATTTTGCGTTGCTAATTCGCGATTTCTGCACAAAAGACGGCAAGGCTGTCATCTCCCAGCCCCCCTACTCACCAGATCTAACCCCTGCGGACTTTTTCTTGTTTACCAAACTCAAATGGCATTCCACAAAAAAGTTCTCAGGATCCTTCAGCAATAAAAACGACGCGACGTTGGGAGAAGTGCATACGTTGCCAAGGGGAGGGAGTACTTTGAAGGAGGCAATGTTGAGTGATTTATATTTTTAAATAAAATTTTAAAGCATTATAGTCCGTATAAAATGTATACGAGTTGTACACTGACTGTGTAAAGGAACAATTCCCTCTCCGGATGCAAGAGTGACATAACTCAAAATAACAACATTTTGAGTTAATACTTGCATTCATTATATTAAAAGTTAGTCTAAGCTTCTCTACAATACAGGCACAAGTATACTTTTCAGTATTTCTAAGAGATGTCGCTTTCTGTCACTTATGCACATACTATTTCGTTACTGTGTAGGCAGCAAAACTCACACAACTCGGAACTGTCAATTTTGCTGCTATTTTTGCAGTTTTTTTTTGCAAGAAAGATATTTTATCCGAATTAAAAAGTGGAAAAAAAATTATTTTTCACTTTTTAGTTCGGTTTCTTTTAAAGCGTGTTTTTTTAGTTTTTATGATAAACTTAAAAAGTTTCGAGGTGCATCCAGATAAGAAACTGCATGTATCAAGAGCATATGTTAATCAACTGCATCTTAAATAAATAGCTAGTAGCCATTTGTTTAAGTGTCAACTGTCAACTGTGATGAGTAAATTCTATATTGTGGCGATTGCGCCAATGTGAGAAAAAAATTTCATATCCTGATTTTTGATGATTTTAAGATTTTGTAAAAAAGTGGGGGATCATCACCACACACTTTTCTACAAAATCTCAATAAAACTTTACTTTTTAGATTGGTTTCCCTTTAAAGCGTGAAAGATGTCCACTACTTTTATCACAGATCCCTTTTAATATATAACACAAGTAGTGACCAACGATCTGCCAACACCTGTAAAAATGGGCAGTGCGTACCAAATTCCATACTATCGAACATTAAAACGAACTGGACATTTCGTTAAAACTGAAATTGCCTACAAAAAAGCCTACATAAAATTCACTAAGTAAAAACACAATTAAAAATTATTTACACTTTCAGAAATCATGGAAAATTACCTACTTATAATAAACGGGCGTTAATATACTCAAATATAAAAGGTCGAGCGTCTCACAGTCTCTATATCTCATTGCACACTTAATATTCACACTGAAATACACTAAAGTACATCTACATGTTAAGTTGGCAATCGTGTAACGTAAAAGTCAGAAAGGTTCACATAGAGCTGTTCCAAACATACGGTATGTAGCTATGTTCACAGTCTTCCCTTGTTTGTCGTCCTCAACGAAATTACCCAGTACCTGCATATCTTGGTACTTAAACTGCACAGAGTATCGGTATCGAAACAAATGGATGGATTTCAAAAATCTTCATTTGCCCGTAAATTCTTCGGCGCATCAAACCAAAACCTACCCTTTCTACAATACCATAGTACTTTCTTTAACACTGGCTTAAAATAAGTGAAACATACTATAATTTCTTGTAATGAACACAGCTGTGGAATAAGATACAAGGTTACTAAGGCTTGAGCAAAATCCCACCGCAATTTACGGAGACATGAAATTTTTTGAATCCACTTTTTTCGACAGCCCCGCTGATTGATCGAACTTCCCCGGAGAAAATTGTAAAAACCCAATAATCATAACAATTAATTGTTTCTATCGATATCACAGCACGTACTTTTTTTTAAAATAGAAGTTGTAAAAATTATCAAAGGTGTTTTTTGGGGGCGTTAGAATCCAGCAACGGGGCCTCGTTTAAAGTATAGCGACACGATAACTGCACGATTATTATTTATAAAACTGCCAGTCTTATGTAACTAAATATACTAATTTATCTAAACTATTCAAGGCAGTGATATCTGTACACTGTATCTACAGGGTGCGGCGCGGTTTCTCCCACGATAAATCCCCAACACTTTCATATGTACAACATCGCAATCCTAGAGCCTTTTATACAGAAATAATCGATGGATCCCTTTTTTAATGTGAGAAAACCACGCCGCTCTCTTGTTATTGGCAGATCTACTTGTAGTGGTAGTGTCAGAGGTTTTCATTTGGACTGAACTCGTTGAAATAGAGCTTGAATGGAAGATCTTAACGCATATAGTAAGTTATAAAATAGTTACAATGTGCGAGAATTTTTATTGCAAAATAATTTTGAAAACGGCACTTTTTTCACTTTTCTCTCAATAATGGAAAAAGTAATGGTTTTAAAGTAAAAAATTTTGAACAAAAGTGTTCAGCGGATGATTTTACGTAAGGAATAGGCATTTAAAAACATTACAAACATTTTGCCGCTACGATATTTAGTGCCAAAGTTAAAATACAGAAAGATTATCTCAAAAATATCATAATTGTATTGTTTTGTCAAATAAGGAACTAAGTAGGCCTAGAAGAGTTTTTTGTGGGATTTTCCCTTCATATATGTAGGTAACAAGCACCCCACAGTAAACATTTCAAATATTGATAGTATCCATGAAATTAACCCTAAATGCAACCTTGATACATGTCTTGTAAAATGTTTTATTAATTATATATTTGCAGCCAAACGTCGTTAGCTTACGTACTTTTCCTAAATTATGCACAGGGTAGATCCTGTAATTGGCCGCGGTTTTACCTCCGTTAAAGATTTAATGGACTAAGGATAACTTAAAGACTGTCAAGTATTATTACTTAAAGGAGATGAAAGGCCATCACTTTTATAATGTACCCACCTCCAACGAGGGCTAGAGCCGCGATTTTTGCAGTTTCCAACAGATTTTCATACAGTGAATTGGGGGTGGGGGTAAAATCAAATAGTTTAGTAAGCGGGAAAGTTAGATAAAATTGTTTTATTAAGGTCAGGTCTATTTGGTCTATTTTTACTAAACTATTTGATTTTACCTCCACCCCGAATTTACTGTATAAAAACCTGTCGGAAACCGAATAATTTTAGCAAAAATCGCAGCTCTAGCCCTCGTTGGAGGGGGCCTCATCTTAAAAGGGATGGCCTTTCATTCCCTTTAAGTAATAATATTTAAGTCTTTAAGTGTACCCTAGGGATTATGTGTTTGTAAATTCGCGCAATGCATCTGGTGCCGTTAGTCACAGTTGTAACTTTAAAATTGTTCAGTGTAAATGTTCATTGTTGTCATAATTCATTATGTTAAATATTAAAGTTTCGATGTTATTTGAAGTAATCTCTCGATCAACAAAACCCGGCAGTATACGTCATAACTAGTATGCGAATCTCAGTGATTAAATAAAGTGTTGCACAAGGATTAACATCGACTACCTGGTCCGGACGAATTCGAGCACATGAGGTAAATAATTCATAAAAAAATTTCTATATTGTTTTTTTTTTCGCATTTTTTTAATTTTGCGCATAATATGGCAGCGAAAAAGTTTTTGCAATTTTTTTTAAAGGCCTTACGTAAAATCATTGCCTGGACAACTTTTGCACGAAATTTTTTCACTAAAATCATTACTTTTTCCATTATTGAGAGAAAAGTGTAGTTTTCAAAATTATTTTGCAATGAAAAACTATGACGCGTATCTCGTCCATTGTAACTTTTTTTTAATGGCTTACTTATACATTATGATTTTCCATTCAAGCCCTATTTCAACGACTTATATCCAAATCCATGGTTTTTTCCCCTGACACCCCTACTATTGATATATACATACATGTATATATATATATATATATATATATATATATATATATATATATATATATATATATATATATATATATATATATATATATATATATATATATATATATATACACACATAAATATAAGATAAAATCACACTCTGAGCGACTAAATATACACGAGACACACACTATATTAAATTGCAGCACGATTGTCCTTGCATTGCATAGAATCCCTGATTTATATTTGGTGTAGTGGTAAACTTATATAACTAGAGTTTATTTGAAACTGATTAGAGAGACGGAAAAGGGAGCAATGTACAAGAATGGGCGTTATCTACGAATCAATCGCCTGGGTCAATCCCACTGGTGGGGCGACGGGGGCAGCTCTGAGGGGTGGGCGACAGTAGAACTGTAACAGAAAGTGAACGTTAGTCCTAACTGTGCTAGAAGGTAATCAATGTGCCAATCGATACACAGTGATTTTTCAGTAAATATTTGACAATTATTATTAGTTTGAATATTTTGCCTTGTTAAAAAATTAAACGTAAACGTATAAATTCTCAAACACAGAGCTAGCAAGTCACTAGCAAAAATGTTTCATCTGGAATACAAGTTCATATCAGGTCCTTCATATTTTTTCCAAAATCCCTTCCCGTCCAAATTACAACCCTCTAAAATTGGGGTAAAAAATAATTCTTATTTATTTTCTCCACTATAGAAGAATTTAGAAAAATTTAATTCGACGGATAACCTGCAATATTAAAACGAAAAAAATATATGTTTTTGTCACACTGAGATATTGCTACAAGGGTAAAAAGACTAGACCTATAATATTTTTCATCAGCTTTTTAACGTGTCGACATTTCTTTATTTAAATATTTTTATATGCAAAGATGTGTTCAATCTGCACCTTTGTTGCTTCTCGAGTTTTCTTCGCAAAATTGAGTTTGCCCAAAAAAAAATATAGATATTCCTTTTGAAATAAATCCACTGAGGGGTATTGTTCGAAGACTGTTATGTTTCCAATCTCCTTGACGATTTGTTACAATTTAAAAAAATATGACTGCTCATGGTACCTCAAAAAAAATTTATTTACTTCATCCCAGTCCTATTTATCGTATATTTTATGTCGGCAATGAAACGCCCGCCTCATTTAACTGATAAATGACCACTTTTAGTTCTCTAAGAATGTTCTAGAATATTGTAATAAATTTAAACATATACTGCTCGAGAACTGGTGTTTTTTTTGGTGTTTAGGAGATAAAAATATATGAACTTATTTTATCGGTTTTACCCCAGAAAAAATTTATTTTGTTACACCCCTGTTTATGTTATGGAAATATTGGTATATAGAGCGGATTTCGAGTTATCACAATTTTTGGAAATTTCATATTCTTATGGCCTAGGAAATATGGATTTTTTTTGCACTGCTTCCTTTAAAAAATAATATTTCCTTAGTAAGCTGTCGCCAAATAAAGTATTTTTAACAAGTATTGCTATTGTTCTTGTTTTCTCTAATCTACATAGTTATAATACAAATATTATAAATACAGCATTGTTTACTATTTTAATAATCTCTATTTTTTATTTTAATATCAAACTTGATGGTAAGTTAAAAAAAAATACTTAAATGTTTTTTATTCTTATAAAACTCTCTAGAGAAAAAAGAACAATGGCAATACTTCTCATTCTGACTTTATTAGATCACAGCCTACGTATGTATCATTTAATTTTTGTGAGCAAACTCTCAATTTTAGGAAGAAAACTCAAGAGACAAGTGATAGCCATTGACACCAAGTTCATTAAAATGGGGGGAAATAAATATCTAATGAATAATTTTAAAGCAAAATGTGCAATGTGGAATAAGCAAAAAATGTGAAAATAACATGTGCATGTGCATACTTGACTACAACATTAATAGAGCCGGAAATTTCAGACACTTAAAGTATTAAAAATGAGAGAAAAAAACTGGATTTAAATAAACATATTGTTAAAAAATCCTGCTTTTTAATTTTCTGAAAGAAATTATAAAATGTGGATCAGATATTCTAATTGATGCTTTTAACTGATAAATCATGACAAACTCCTTATTTTTTTTATATAAATATATACTGATCCAGAAGATATATTTTTCTTTCCTCTAGGCAAAGATAACACACGCTGAACATGGTGAACCTTGACAGCAAAATTTAAGAACCATTAATTGGGAACCAAAGACACTGGAACAATTTTTTTTTTAGTGGTTTGGCTTCTGAAAATTGGTTCGATTTTATTGTTGGAAATATTGTTTTTTTGAGAAAGTCATTGTTTTTTTTATATATATATATATAGTGGTTTAGCTTCCGAAAACTGGTTCGATTTCAATGTTGGAAAATATTGTTTTTTTTTGGGAAAATGATGTCTTTTTTTGGAAAGTGGGCTTCCGAAAACTGGTTCGATTTTAATGTCGGAAAATATTATTTTTTGTTTTGTTTTGGGAAAGTGGTGTGGCTTCCGAAAATTGGTTCAAATAGCCACATAAATTTCCAATGATTTGGATGTTTAGTTACAAATAAAGCAGTCAATATCAAAAAGGCTAATTGTACCCTGGAACAAAAAAAAGGGCAGAAACATAATACATGGAATAGTGAGACCGTGTTACTGATTTTTTATATTTTTTCCCTTGGTAACTAACTACTGGTATACTAAATTAGATAATAATTAGGAAATTAATTAATTATTAAGTATTTTTTTATTTATTTTGGTTTTTTCTTATTATACCTTTTTTTTATTATTTTTTTATTTTTCCTTTTTGTACATTTTTTTCTTTTGTTTTTTAAATTGGATTTTTAAACAGGGATACATTGCGTCTAGGACTCAAGGTTACGTCATCAACAAAATATTGTGTGAGGGAGAGTACAACTTTTGTTTAACCTTTATTAAGTGTGATATCTTTGCACTAGGTTGAAGTAGTAAATGGATAAAATAAGTAACAAAACAAAAAACACTGACCTAAAAAACGAACGCAGTCACGCAGCACAGAGAAAGATGACGGGTGATAACAGAATTTCTAGGGTCTTCTTGAAAGGTGCACAGCCTTTTTCCTTCCTGTACAACAACCATCATCTTACTTGAGCCGTTAAATATAAATGGAACAAATGGGCGTCGTTAACTTTTCCAGCACAGACAAGCAGCGTGTCTTTTCGCTCATGATATGGTGCGCCCAAAAATATGTGCTGATAAAAGTTAACGACAGCATTAATGTACAATATACAGATTTGACTTCCATGCATATTCATCTCAAAATAAATGCGTAGATCTCATCATATTTCTGGATTATATAAATACAAGCTGAATTTGAACCTGACAGATTGATTTTTCAATAGGCAAATATAAAGCCCCACATACGAGGATTGATCAGTAAGTTCCAGGACCGTTTGTATTACTCATCATATCATATCATAAATAGAATAGTCCGCCATTTTGGATCCGCCATTTTGATTTTATTAAGTTTGAGTCAAAAATTGTATTGAGTGACCTTAAACACCACAAAGTTTCAAGTTTGAGACAAATCGGTTCATAAATGGGATAGTCCGCTATTTTGAATCCGCCATTTTGATTTTATTTAGTTTGAGTCAAAAATTGTATTGAGTTACCTTCAACACCGCAAGGGTTCAAGTTTGAAACAAATCGATTCATAAATAGGATAGTCCGCCATTTTGAATCCGCCATTTTGATTTTATTTAGTTTTAGTCAAAAATTGTATTGAGTATACCACTATATACCTTCTCTAGCTCATTAGGCAGTAGTTGAAAAAGCTGTTGCAAGATTTGAAAGAAACATAATACAAACAAACAAACTATACGAAGTCAAGCTAAATAAAACCGTTTAAAAATTGCTGGAGCTAAACAGCACTCCACAAGAAAATTTCAAGCAGTGGACACGACGCGACGTTGGGAGAAGTGTATACGTTGCCAAGGGGACAATGTTGAATGATTTGCAATATTTTTAAATAAAATTTCTCAACATTAGTCCTGGAACTTTTTAATCATCCCTCGTACATACCAACACCTACCAAAAAAGAAAAAAAAAACGGTAACTCCTGAAGGGCGTGTTGGCATGGCAGAGGTTTCGAAAACAAAAACTCTTGTTGTACCTAATTGTAGAACGCTGAGTTCCCCGTAAACATTGACTTAGTCCTGGTTGACTAGTATAGTCAAAAGTACAAATTTTTTGGCAGTTTGTTTTGTCTCACATGTTTCGATTCAGATTAATTATCAATAATTGTTCAAAACAGGTTCAAATATATTCACTTAGTATGGAAACAGAACAAACATTTACAAGGGATGGGAGACGAGGATGGTGTAACACAATATTATGAGATCTACGAATGGCGAATTAAGCTAAAGTTCTAACTACGCTACGGTGGTGGGAGGAAAAAGGTCTAACTACGGAGAAATAAATCTAAACGCACGCGCCAGCATGGAAATCATCTTATGAGAGTTGTTAATTTGTGTATTTGTATTTATAAGTAATATAGTAGAAAAAAAACACCTTCAACCTTTTGGTGTACGTTATTTTGTAATAAAATTGCTGACAATTTTACTAAAAAATAAGGTAGCAAAAGCAGGGGGAAGAAAGTAGGCTAATACTAACGGCTAAAATTTAAAATTAGCATAACAACTGTCCATACATCAGCAGGTTTCAGAGCAAACACAGATTTTTGTGGCAAAAGGACACTCGGGATAGTGGAAAAACTATTGGTAACATTTAAAACTACCAATTGGATCGGTGTACAAAATCACATTACAAGAGCCCTTAAATAAAATTTTTGAACATGCATTTGCAGTCACAAAAAATGCTCAGTGTATAAACGTGCAATTCTACTGCCATGTTTTGAAGCATTTGCAGGACTGCATCACAAACACTAAGAAAGGGACCGATTTTAAGGGGCGGGCCGTCAAATGGGGTGATTCGGGACACGGGGGGTGAATCAGGACAAGTGTGCATAAATTTGAATTTCCGACAAAATTGCCGATAAGAGTTAAACGTTTGCAGGACTGCGTCACAAACACTAAGAAAGGGACAGAGTTTAAGGGGCGTGGCGTCAAATGGGGTGATTTGGGACATGGGGGTGAATCAGGACAAGCGTGCATAAATTGGAATTTCCCACAAGATTGCCGATAAGAGTTAAACATTTGCAGAACTGAAGTGTCTTACAAATAATAAGTTTGACAATTTCAATTACAGAAATATCTGAGGAATTTTCAAAGATTGTGTCAACCCCGTGTCTTAAAATAATAATAAGTTTGACAACTTCCTTTACAGAAATATCTGGGGAAATTTCAAAGATTGTGTCAACCCCCTGTCTTACAAATAATAATAAGTTTGACAACTTCCATTACAGAAATATCTGGGGAATTTTCAAAGATTTTGTCAAGTCTTACTGTGTCTTACAAATAATAATAAGTTTGACAACTTCCATTACTGAAATATCGAGGGAATTTTCAAAGGTTGTGTGTTAACACCGTGTCTTACAAATAATAAGTTTGACTATTTCCATTACAGAAATATCTGGGCAATTTTCAAAGATTGTGTCAACCCCGTGTCATACAAATAATAATTTTGACAACTTCCTTTATAGAAATATCTGGGGAATTTTCAAAGATTTTGTCAACCCTGTGTGTTACAAATAATAATAAGTTTGACAATGTCCATTACAGAAATATCGGGGGAATTTTCAAAGGTTGTGCGTCAACCCCGTGTCTCTTACAAATAATAAGTTTGACAACTTCCATTACAGAAATATCTGGGGAATTTTCAAAGATTCTTAACTAAAAGAGTGGGCCACGCATGCAAATTTATCATTTACACTACCGTTATCTGCTGATTGAGAGGCTCGCGTTAAGGAAACAACCAAAGGATGTATGAAAATAAGAGTGGTGTTGGGTAGCGTGATCTAGGAAGGGCACACAAAAAGTGCAAAACAGTATAACGTACACCAAGAGGTAAGTGAAATGTGCGGTCACCTATGCAATGGCGCTGCGCTGGTCTGCGGCGACGGCGGCCGTCTTACCTGGCGAAACTCTTGAACGCCGCAGATTGGGGGTTTATACATAAAGGAACTCTACTCGTGTTCAACTGCTCTGCGATGAACTTATGCATCTCCTCTGCAAAAGAAAATACACCATTAGCTTCCTGTCAACATACATTTGCCGCTTATCTAACCTCGTATAAATATTTAATAATTTAAAATCGCCATTAGTGTGTTTTTTTTGTAAAATATCAGACTCACCTTTAACTTGTTGCACGGACGTGAGTTTCTTTTCCCAATGGTCGTCGAACGCCTGCGGTGCCGTGCTCTCAAACTCTGACGTGTACTGCCGCATGCCGCTGGCGGTGGTGTAGCAGCACTTACACATACACGAGTGGTACCGTAACCTACCTTCGTCTAAATAGGGGTGCGCCAAGGCATCTACGACGGATATACGTTTGTCCTGGAAAAGGAAACAAAAGAACGGCGTTAGGGACACTATATCGATATTGGGGAAATGTTGGTTACATGAATAACTCCAAATTGGTTATAGTCTGGGTTTCCCAAGCGGTTTTGGCGCCACAAATTCGTGAAACTCGATATACATCTGAAGATGAATGATACTGATTATAATGTGGATTTTAACAATATTTAGAAGGAGTTTTTGAAAATAAATGAGATAAAATTGTAGCGTGAATGAGCTATGAGAAAAAAAAATATTCAGGATACTTACAGGATCAAACACAAGCATTTGACACAACAAATGCACCACCTCGTGCGTGGCTTGTGACGAGAGGGTGTACAGTGCGGACAACGAAGGCGGCTTGGGGGCCCTTCTAAGCATATGCGTCTTGGCACCCTCGCAGGCGTACTTCATGTCCTCTAAGGAGGGGGTTCCTAACAACTCTGTAATAAGCTCTAGTTGCTGCACAGGGTCTTGCGCTTGAAATAGTATCCTACGACCCAACAATTCACCAAATATACATCCTACGGACCAGACGTCCACGGCAGCTGAATAGTGTTTGGCACCGATCAAGATCTCCGGGGCCCTGTAGTATTGCGTGACCACCTCTTGGGTCATGTGTTTGCTCGTGTCTGGTTCCTCTACTCTTGCTAAACCAAAATCACAGATCTGCAAACAAACATACCTAATCAAATAGCTATCAAATGCGTTTCCTCTAATATACTTGAACAGAAACTTAAATATTTTAATTTCTCTGAAGCAAGCCTGAACTTACTGGTGTTAAATAATTTCAATGTTATTAATTTAAAAGATCTGCTGACATAATTAGAAGTGGCTCACGTTAAGTCTATACATTGTACGCGGTGGCACAATTTTAACATATCTATTTTATTTGCATCATCTAAATTAATAATATTGAAATTATTTAACACCAGAAGTGGGATAAAAGACCTTGCCCTTATTATTTTTGTGATTAAGTCAGTGGACAATTTGAGTGTTGTGAGTGAGTTTAAAAAATATATAAAAATGTCACGAGAAGTCAGATCGACAGTCAGGCAAGGTATTTTATCCCACTTCTGATGTTAAATAATTTAAATGTTATTAATTTAGGTGTAAATAAAATATAAGTTTAATATAATTTAATGTGCACCGCGTACAATATATAGACTTAACATGAGCCACTTCTAGTTATGTCAGCGGCTGAACCAAGAATGTCCCGGGTGCATCGCTCCCGCATCCAGGCTCCCTCACTCCGCGCAACCAGTGATCAGCCGGGCATCTTCCCTTCATACACCGCAGAGAAACCGCCTCAAAAAGTGACGGTAACAATAAATAAATATTATAAGATTAATAAATATTAAATTATTGGCCCCCATATTAATTAAATATGGGGGCCAGTGTCCAGACAGGTACTTCTAACAATTTTTCATGCAATATTCCAATGAAAAATATCATATATGCCATTCATGCTTAGGGCCATGCCCCAAATATGTAACACACAGTCCCTAAATGTTTATAAACATGAACGGCAACCGATGTGATTAATATTTTCATACTAACATTCTCTGTAACTGAAAATTCACGCGTATAAATAAAGGAATATCTATTTAATAACTTGTGTTAAACTTTGAAGATATCTTATTTGTTAGTTTCCGAGTTTTTCGTAAATCGACACACGTCCCAGTCTGTTTATTTTAAAATCAGACTTCTTGCCCAGGCTATGCCACTATTGATAAAAAATAAATTTACAAAATTTTACCAAAAAAATATAGGTCAGTCATATAGTACATTAAAATCGCAATGTATATATTAAAATATATCAAACAACATATTAAAAAATCAGAACTAGTAGTTAGCTTGCGATTTTAGCGATTTGACTGGCCTCTAATATATATATATATATATATATATATATATATATATATATATATATATATATATATATATATATATATACATATATATATATATATATATATATATATATATATATATATATATATATACATATATATATATATATATATATATATATATATATATATATATATATATATATATATATATATATATATATATATATATATATATATATATATATATATATACATATACATATATATATATATATAAATATATATATATATATATATATATATATATATATGAAAATAAATTATTGCTTACCTTTAGAACACAATTGCTGTTTACGAGAAGATTTCCAGGCTTAATATCCCTATGTAATATCCTAGCAGAGTGCAAATATTTTAAACCTATAAAAGCAAAATCAAAATTACCACCCTGTAAGCTGTGGAGTTGGAAAATGTTTCAAAGAAAGTCAAGTAAGTATTTATAATTATTTATTATAAATACGTTTCCAAGTGTGAGGAAATATCCATTTCATAGACTCGCGAAGTATATTAGAATTTGGAAAGTATCCTAATTTGCAAAGTCCTGTTACGGGTGAGAGCAAGTTAAATAAGTTAATGAAGAAACATGTTTTAGACTTAATAGCAAAAGTTTTCGGAATACTTTTATTACGCTTAGATAATTTAAGGGACCCAAGATACACACAAATTTTACGTACTTAGAAATTACCTCACAGCTTTTGCAGCTGCAGTACTGGCAATAAGGAAATGCCTAATTAGCATTACCTGACCTCTAGGTTTCATTAAATTATGGGTATCATTTTTATCGAAAGCTCTCATGTTTCTCGTCTGAATGTTAATCGTTATTATTACTCATACAGGATGTTTAACTTATCTCGTGAAGTAGTATAATAGATAATCCACTTACTGGATATCTCAACAGTCGGTAATATATTACAATAAAATTGGACGAATTGATTTCATTTGCATTAAATCACATAAGGGAACGAAATTCACGTCCATGATCTAAAAGTAGTATATTTGGGCATCCGTATTCAATTTTATTTAACTATAATTAAGCTTGTAATGGGGATATGCCATCGCGTCAGTTACAATAACGTATAGTAATTCATAGAAAGTTATGTTTTAACCTTGCACAGCTCTTAGTGTTTCATAAATTAAAATAACGGGTTAAGTTTTATTGCTTTATATATACAGGACAGGGTGAGTTTTAGTGCGTATTTGCTCTGTAGCACCTTTGCTATTTAACAGAGACAAGTGTGTCTCATCCCAGGTTGTTGGTATCCTTTTTTGGCGCGTTTTAAAAATATAGGTGAATGTTCAGGGTGTTCCATATCTCCTGGACAGCAACTAACGTTCTTATTTTAAATGGAACACCATATATATTTTTTTAAATTCGGAAAGAGCGTAAAATTGAGTCGAAAACACGTTTCGCACCCTAGGTTACCGCATATTTACCATTTTAAGAAAAAAAAAGACAGATGGAAAGATCTGGAAGGAGCTTTACAACTTTTTTCTTGTCGTATATCTAAATTTAATTTAGTAACATAGAGTGGTCTAAGTTCTGCAATTAAAATAGAATCGAAAATAATATACCAAGTAGCAATTTTCCATGCCACTTCAAACTAGCTAATTTCAAACTGCAAAAACTTTTTTTTTCAAACGAAACACCCTGTATTTCTTATGTCCAGTTATGTAAAATTAAATTATCTTTCTTCTGGTATAGCCATTGCAGGGGCTAAAGCTAGCTATAGCCATTGCAGGGACTAAAGTTAGCAGTTTTTGAGATATTTGCAAATTTCTTTCCAGTTTTTGAGTAGAATAATTCATTTAACGTTTTATACGACGTAATATTAATGGGATAACAAACACATGCCATGTAGTAATGCAAGACACTAAATGCGATTTTCAAAACTACTGAGAAACTGACAGTAGTTTTGTTTGTTGCTTAAATTTGTCAAAGCCTTCTTTGTACCAATTAGACTTATACTCGTGTGTTGTTCGAGATCCTTGAGTACCTATCTCAAATATATTAATGCATCTTTTTTGTTAAAAGTTAATTCTATTTGGGCAGCAAAAAATACAGGGTGTTCCGTTTGAAAAACAAAGTTTTCGTAGTTTAAAATTAGCTAAATGTGCCATGGGAAATGTAACACTTGGTATATTATTTTCGATTATATTTTAATTGCAGGACTTAGACCACTCTATGTTCTTACGCTGTGCCAAAAATTAAATTCAGATATACAATGTGAAAAAAAGTTATAAAGCTCCTTCCAGACCTTTCCATCTGTCACTTTTTTCTTAAAATGGTAAATATCTCCGAAATCTGAGGGTTTAGCCTAGGGTGCGAAACATGTTTGTGACTCAAAAGTTTGCGCTCTTTCCGAATTTCAAAAAATATATAGGGTGTTCCGTTTAAAATAAGAAAGTTAGTTGCTGTCGAGGAGATATAGAACACCCTGTACATTCACCTATATTTTTAACAAAGGCCAAAAAAGGATACCAACAACCTGGGATAACACACATTTCTCTCTGATAAATAGCAAACGAGCAAATACGCACTAAAAACTCACCCTGTATATATAAAGCAATAAACCCGCTATTTCAATTTATTTAAATAAGTCTCTTACTTATTTAAACCGTGGTCCGCAAAAATGTAACAAAACAAAATAATTAGGAATTGATTTGTCTCTATTATTTATAGTTATATATTATTATTATTTGTGTTTTGCGTTGTAAAAGGCATATTTTATAAAAATAGTGTCAGAAGCTTCTCTAAAGTTAAGTCCTAAAACAAATCGAATCAGATATTTTACTTTACTAATATATGTATTCTTTTATTTTTGTCTGCGTTACTTTGTAGTTTCAAATTTCGTTTTGTTTAGCTAATTAGTTTTTCAAAGTTGTAATAGCCTATAGATACTTGATCCAACATTATTAATATGTTGTAGTGTTTTACATTTAAATATTAGTTCTTTATTATATTATAAGAAACGTTTATTTTTTATTTAGAGGTTTGTATTTTGTAAAAATAACAGATATTTTAATAAAAAAAAAGACGTAACCACCGTTTTTCATTTTCTCTCTGTAGAATTAAGATGCGTAAGAGGGCCTAACCGATAAATTAGGACGAAAATAATAATGCAGAAAAAGACAAAACGCCTTTCGAGAAGGCGTAAACGCCAAAGAAAATTAGAAAAAAGGCGTAAGCGCAAAAAATGTTAAACATCCAATGAATAGGTGCATATTTCAAAGTAAAAAATGGTTTAGAAAAGCACTTAACTTCTGCAGTACAATAACGTAAAAAAATGCCGCAAAAAGTTAATAATTTCGATGTATGGTCATTTTTCTTGTCTCCTGAAAAAAATAAGAAAAGGCGCTTATGCCTTTTTGACGTCGTGGATATATATTATAGGTGAATAATATTTGGGTAAATTAAGAACTATATTGGAAAGACATCTTCCTATATAAAAAAATATTACCGACAAAACTTACCTCTAAGTATTTGGTACAAGAAAACCTTGATGTGGTCGGATGACAGGGGCTTAAAATGGTAAATATCTCCGAAATCTGAGGGTTTAGCCTAGGGTGCGAAACATGTTTGTGACTCAAAAGTTTGCGCTCTTTCCGAATTTCAAAAAATATAGAGGGTGTTCCGTTTAAAATAAGAAAGTTAGTTGCTGTCGAGGAGATATAGAACACCCTGTACATTCACCTATATTTTTAACAAAGGCCAAAAAAGGATACCAACAACCTGGGATAACACACATTTCTCTCTGATAAATAGCAAACGAGCAAATACGCACTAAAAACTCACCCTGTATATATAAAGCAATAAACCCGCTATTTCAATTTATTTAAATAAGTCTCTTACTTATTTAAACCGTGGTCCGCAAAAATGTAACAAAACAAAATAATCAGGAATTGATTTGTCTCTATTATTTATAGTTATATATTATTATTATTTGTGTTTTGTGTTGTAAAAGGCATATTTTATAAAAATAGTGTCAGAAGCTTCTCTAAAGTTAAGTCCTAAAACAAATCGAATCAGATATTTTACTTTACTAATATATGTATTCTTTTATTTTTGTCTGCGTTACTTTGTAGTTTCAAATTTCGTTTTGTTTAGCTAATTAGTTTTTCAAAGTTGTAATAGCCTATAGATACTTGATCCAACATTATTAATATGTTGTAGTGTTTTACATTTAAATATTAGTTCTTTATTATATTATAAGAAACGTTTATTTTTTATTTAGAGGTTTGTATTTTGTAAAAATAACAGATATTTTAATTAAAAAAAAGACGTAACCACCGTTTTTCATTTTCTCTCTGTAGAATTAAGATGCGTAAGAGGGCCTAACCGATAAATTAGGACGAAAATAATAATGCAGAAAAAGACAAAACGCCTTTCGAGAAGGCGTAAACGCCAAAGAAAATTAGAAAAAAGGCGTAAGCGCAAAAAATGTTAAACATCCAATGAATAGGTGCATATTTCAAAGTAAAAAAATGGTTTAGAAAAGCACTTAACTTCTGCAGTACAATAACGTAAAAAAATGCCGCAAAAAGTTAATCATTTCGATGTATGGTCATTTTTCTTGTCTCCTGAAAAAAATAAGAAAAGGCGCTTATGCCTTTTTGACGTCGTGGATATATATTATAGGTGAATAATATTTGGGTAAATTAAGAACTATATTGGAAAGACATCTTCCTATATAAAAAAATATTACCGACAAAACTTACCTCTAAGTATTTGGTACAAGAAAACCTTGATGTGGTCGGATGACAGGGGCTGATGTGAAACTATAATTTTGTGTAAATCACTTTGTAGTAGTTCCGTTATAACATATCTAAATTTATTCGTTAAGGAAAAATAACAAAATTAACACCGTAACTATAAAATTATTAGGATAAGTTTTCTGCGTTTACAGTTTGTATTAAATATAAAGCAAATCCTATAATAAAATTATTACTCGATTAGCAGTACTTAATGTCAACTTTGTATTGTTCGACATGTCACTGTATACTTCATAAGAGAAATGTACCGGACACGTGGATAAGGGATATGCTAGCTTATGTTGATTGCATGAAATAAGATCACATACAAGAGACCTCGATGTGGTGTTAAAGCCAAGGCGCGTAGTGGAAACGATCGTGGGAACTGGCAATTCGGCCGGAGCATGGGCCGTGACTTTTTAAATAGACTAGACCGGGGCGTTTCTCAAGAAATGGGACACACTACATACCAGGAATATTAATAACAAAATTATAGCGCCAAACTATGCGTTTCTTTAAACATATATTTCTGTATATTTAATATTTTACGTATATACAATGTAGATACGTAAACATTTTCCGTTAGAATCATTCCGACAATGTACAAAGGCGTGGTTGCTTAGTCGCCGATGCTACGGAGTGCAGATAGTAGCAGGATGGTAGTCCGTTGGTCATCGGCATCTCCGGCTTCTGCCAAGGCCGTCGGGCCTTTGTATCAAACCCAAACACCTGACCTGCTAGTCTCCCAGGTAAGCGGGCAAATTGCGGGGAGCAACGCTCGCTCGCTCGCTCGCTGGGCCGATGCCGTCTTTACCTCTTTCCACCTCGGCATCGAGTTTACCAGGAGAAAAATCGAAGAACGCCATTACGACCGAACCGCATAGTGGGGTGTGCGAAACGCGAAGCGAAAAACGCCGCGGGAGGGCGATGCCCAGAGCCCGGTTACTATACTTTAGAGTATGCAGATAACTAGATACCTTTGAGGTTTGTTTAAAGTTCGGCAAGATATGTCAATAAATATGCACAATACATTGTGGCAGCATCAGGCCGAGTGCAGTACCCTGCGGAAGAACTTTCAATTATATACTTCCACTGCTCCAGTAAATGAGGAAAGAATCGGGTATCTTGAGAAACAAATTTAAACTAATATTAATATCCCTCATCGAACGGAAAGATTCCAATAACGTACCAGCCGATCTAAGAATACGTACATATTTCTATTTACCTCGTTGACGATTTGTTATATAATCAATACCCAAGCTATATTCAATTTTCTCGAAAACAAACGCAGTTAAAAATAGTCGCGCTACAAATAAATCAACTGCAGTGACAGCTCAATGACAGATTAGCCAATAAATGCAACTGTTAAGCCGGGTCGAACAGAGGTGCTGTTTATTGAAGGAATACTAATGAAAATTGACACGAGTAAGTGCGTTCTTATTTTAGGAATAGTTGAGTAACATTTTTTTACAGTTCTTATCTCAAACCGATACCCAAAGCAATTTGAACGTAGATTCGTAAGGGAAATAACATTTCAACAGACATTTTGCGCTGGCGATCTTTAACTGTTTCAATTGATATCGATCCTTCATAGTTTTAATGTCCAGATGGAACATTTCTCCCCGTTCTTCGCTAAAAGCATCTATCTAGGTCTTCTGGAAACCGATCTAAGTGGCCATGGAAGTCAATTTTTATGCTTATGTTTCAACTAAGATTTGCATTTCCAATGTTAATGTACTGACGTTTTGTTGAAATCTTTGAAGTAATTGTTGGTCCTTCGAGCCGGATTTCTCAAAATTGTCGTGCCTGTTTTAATAATACGTATGTATGGTAGAAATCAAAGTGGATTTTGACAGACAGCAATGCGATTTTAACAAAGTGTCACATTTGTCAGATCTATTTGTTGCAAAGATCGCTATCGTCATTTCATCTGACATTTTGAGATTTTATGTTTTAATTTAACGATTCTGGGATATTTTATCATGTTTTGATTACTTTCTTGTTTCTATTAGTGTATGTCTGTGCATTGTGAATATAAATAATGGATATTGGATATAGACCAAAACATCTGTGGTAGTGATAGGTTGGATATCGACATAAATCAGCAGAAGTTCCTAAGGTGTAAATTTAGTGGGACTTCAACATCGACATTAAAAACCGATCATGCTGTGTCAGAGGTGGCATAAAGCAGGTGCGTGAAGTTGGCCCGAAAAATATTCGGGCTGCGTGGTAAAACGGCTAAATCGATTTACTATCGTTAGACCACGTTTTACCACCGATTCATTTCGTTTTACCACCTTCCAATTTATTGTTATAAAAAAAACAAAAAAAATCGGGCCAACTTCACAAGCCCGAAAAAATTCGCGGGCTGGGTGGTGAAACGTCTCGTTCGATACACCATGGTAAGACCACGTTTTACCACCAACTCGTTTTTTTTTACCACTTTTAGAAATGAAGATATTGAATAAACAAATTGTGTCAACGGAAAATGTGAAAAATCAAAAGGGTTGCTTCACAGGGGTTGAAAAGGTTCTACAACTTTTTGCCACCCCGAGAAAAGGTTTTCCAACCCCACAATGTCAATTTATTACTCCCTTGAAATGCGCACGCGCGTTATGCATATGAGTAAAAATCGGGCCAACTTCACATGCACTTTAAAACCACAAGGGTGCCCTCCAGGGGGATGAAAAGGTTTTATCATTTTTTACCACCCTGAGAAAATATTTTACCACCAATTTATTTTACCACTCCCTGGAAAATATCCCGCGCGCTATACATAATAATGTGTGTAAAATTCGGGCCAACTTCACATGCACACAAAAACGACAAGTGTGCCTTCCAGGGGGATGAAAAGGTTTTACCACTTTTTACCACCCCGAGAAAAGATTTTACCACTACACCAATTCATTTTACCACCCCCGGGAAAAAGTAGTAAAACCTTTTCATCCCCTTGAAGGGCACCCTTTTCTTTTTTGCGAACATGTGAAGTTGGCCCGAATTTTACAAATATATGTAACGCGCGTGCGCATTTCATGGGGGTGGTAAAATAAATTGGTAGGGTGTTAAAATATTTTCTCGGGGTGGTAAAAAGTGATAAAACGTTTTCATCCCCCTGGGGATCGCCCTTTTCGATTTTCAGTGCATGTGAAGCTGGCCCGAATTTTACACATATGTATAGCTCTCAGGCTGTTTTTCAGGGGGTGGTAAAATAAATTGGTGGGGTGGAAAAATATTTTATCGGGGTGGTAAAAAATGGTAAAACCTTTTCATCCCCGTGGAGGGCACCCTTGTAGTTTTTAAGTGCATGTGAAGTTGGCCCGATTTTTACTCATATGAATAACGCGCGTGCGAATTTCCAGGGGGTGGTAAATTGACATTGTGGGGTGGCAAAACCTTTTCTTGGGGTGGCAAAAAGTTGTAGATCCTTTTCAACCCCTGTGAAGCCACCCTTTTGATTTTTCACATTTCCGTTGAAAAAATTTGTTTATTCAATATCTTCATGTCTGAACGTGGTAAAAAAAAATGAGTTGGTGGTAAAACGTGGTCTTACGATGGTGTATCAAATGAGACGTTTTACCACCTAGCCCGCGAAATTTTTCGGGCTTGTGAAGTTGGCCCGATTTTTTTGTTTTTTTTATAACAATAAATTGGAAGGTGGTAAAACGAAATGAATCGGTGGTAAAACGTGGTCTAACAATAGACAATCGATTTAGCCATTTTACCACGCAGCCCGAATTTTTTTCGGGCCAACTTCACGCACCTGCATAAAGCGAACTGGGCCTATTGATGATGACGTCATACTTGCTGTTTCGTTGGCCTTAATTTTAGGTATTGGTGGTTAAACGCACCTCGACTCAAGTCAAAGCCGAATTTTACATTTGTACCGAGCACTGCATTTTACTGTATATTCCTTCTCAAGATATATACCCTTCGATGGCAAGGAATAGTAGACTAAATAGGCATAACAAGAAATTAATATACACATGCATACTGAGGCCGGCCCTTACCTACGCGGGTGCAGCGTAGGTAAGGGCCACGAACATTAGAAAACTAATGGTATTAGAAAACAAATACCTACGCGTCATACATCTCCAACAGAAACTTATACAACCTTTGCACCGACATAGTACCAATAGCGGACTACATCAGAAACATTTCACAGAAATTCTACGAATTTAAACTGAATGATGGTCCGTTAGCAAACAACATTACACGCATTAGGGAACACAACAACCTTTTAGAACAAACCATATTAATATATCAAAATCTACCCATATTCAATCAACCAATGTAGACATTTTTAATTTTTTTTCCAACCATAATGTTAAACTTTTTAAGCCCTTTTAAATTATTTTAACTTGATCAATTTACCCTTTTTGTTTGTTTAATTGTTTTTTAGACATTTTTCTTTCCAAATTCTAGTAGTCGCCAATTTTATTGCATTACTAGACATTAATAAATACAAAAACATTCTGAACTCAATTTAAATGACAAAATCATTCTATTTTCCTTTCTTCCATATTTTTGGTACCTATTCGGACCTGTATTTACGGGAGTTTTTCATTTGACGTTTTTACCCAGCCAAATTAAGATGTCTCGACTATTTATAAAAATTCAACTTCCCATTTCCAATTTTTTTTTGAAGACCATTCTTTGGCCTACTGAAAAACGCAATGACAGATAATACACCCGTCAGGCTGGTCCCGGGCATGGCATTATCCTTGGACATACTTTCACTTGTACTATCTAATTTAAAATAAAATCTTTTAAATTGAATTGTATTTTACTGTGCACTGATACTTGAGCTAAAATATTTTTCTGTACGAAATTTTAATGGCATAATTCAACTTTATCGTTAACCGCTCGCACGTGGAATAAATACATGACCTACTCTGATAAGAATTGGCAATATTAATAAAAGGCCAGCCGCAAAGTGAAAATAATAGACATGCTAAAAAATTCGTCATTGGAGTGACAAATTAACTAGAATTATTGTAAGCCGACGTATGAATAATTGCTAGTCGAAGTAATATTGTTAGACGTAACACATTTAGGTTACCACCTAGATTTACTGCTTCAATCTTCAACGCAGAATTACATGGAGAGCATAATTAATTTACTTATATTTCGGCCATCCCACTTGACATTATCAAGAGGAGTAGGCAGGCTTCTTCAGAAATCCCTTTTTCTTGTATTAGTTTTTATCATGGGGGTCGAGTTATACCGATCACTATTTCAGCAATTTGATCGGCCTGTTGCAAAAGTGTACTAATGCACCGAGAAATTCATTTACATACTTTCAAAAGCGGTTTTTGCTGGAAACTAATCTTGCCGGCGAAAATCGATCACAGGAAGTACAACCAAAACATTCGCAAAAAAATAATTTCGTAATATGATGCACTGAATCGGATAAACGATTTCTTTGTAACATTATCTTAAATTAAGTTTTTAGTTCCCAGAAAACATATCTTCATTTAATACGTTGTTTTCTTATCTGTGACGTAATGGTTTCCATTTCCCCTTTTTTCCCAATTTTACAACTTTTTAACTGCGACTTTTCGAATATTCAGATCTGTGCGCATTGTTTACTTTAAACCTGAACGCTTTGCATATTAATTAATAATCGGGTCTGTGGACCAGATTTCATTCATTAAATTCCATAATTGTTTGGAAAAAAGCCAAAGTCCTTCCAACACGCTGTTTCTAATAAATTAATCCGCAGTTACGTTATATTTAATTTTAATGATATGCAGAGGAAAGCGTAACTTTTGACTTGCCGCTAAGTAGCGAGTGATGTAGAGGAACTGGATACTTTACTAGAGGCAAGTACTTTCCGTCACTAAATTATCCAGTGAACTTTGTATTAAAGAAACAAGTAGGCTAAAGCAATTTTCAGGTCTGTCTGTCCAGTCAGGTCTATCTGTCCGGTATCTTGTATTAGACCAGTTTCGTGAAGATGATTACAATCTGGAGAGTTAGGCGGCTTGGTGATGTAGAGGCTAAAACGCGTGTAAACGTAACCACATGGGACTCCGAGAAAAAAATTTTACAGCTTGAAGGGGGATATTCGATGCCACTGACCTTGGACTTTTGACCTTGGGTGGAGGAGTCAAGGTCATTCACGGCAAACTTTGTTTTTTTAAATGCAACCCCCTATTTTTCACAACGGCAGTCGATTGTAGGTAAAAGAGCATGTAACTTTTGTCTTAAACTTTTTTTTTGAAAACGCAAATTGCCTTCTTATTTAGCATCAAAAATTGAAATTTTCAAATTTTGTGATTACGGTCCCGCGATTGGTGATGAGTTTCTGAGAAAAAGACAACATTTTTTTTTTAATTTTTAATTTCCAAAAAATAATTTTTTATTATTTTAAAATTTTCAGAAAATGATGCAAAAATTCGTAAATTTTATGCCGGATTCTAAGAATTTTTCGCCTCCTGGTATTTTTCTCATAAACTCAGCATTCGCAAAATTTTGAAAATTACAATTTTGGAAGCTTAAATAAGGCAAACCAATTTGCGTTCACAAAAAAAAAATTCTAATTTCATGTTTTTTTTCCGTAAAATTGACTGCCGATGTGAAAAATAGGGGATAAAACGCGTCACCACATGGGACTTCGAGAAAAAAGTTTCGGACAAAAGTTTTATAACTTGAAGGGGGACATTCGATGCCACTGATACTTTTGACCTTGGATGGAGGGGTTAAGGTCATTCACGCTAAACTTTTCACAAGACAAGAAGTTTCTCAGAAAAATCACAAGACAATTTTTTTTTTAATTTTTTAAATTTCCAAATCAAAATTTTTTTATTTTAAAATTTTCAGAAGATTATGCAAAAATTCGTGTATTTTATGCAGGATGCTAAGAATTTTTTGTCTATAGCTATTTTTCTCATAAACTCAGCATTCGCGAGGGAAGAATTTTGAAAATTACAATTTTGGAAGCTTAAATATAAGGCAAATCAATTTGCGTTTTAACAAAAAGTTTCAAACGAATTAATTTTTTTTAAGGAAAATTAATTGCCGATGTGAAAAATAGGGGTTCCATTTTAAAAGACAAAGTTGACCTTGAACCCTCCACCCAAGGTCAAAATTATCAGTGGCAGCGAGTACGAGGTTAGATTTAGGGCAGATAGAAGATGGACGTCTAGAATTTTACAGGGAAGTGAGGTAAATAAGCCTCTCACAATGGTAATACAGGGGTGGAGACATTACCATTTATACCTACCGTCCTCGATCGAATTCAACGAAATCAATTAGTGCGGTGCATTAACAGAATGAAGGTACAAATATCGCCAGTCATTAATAAAGGCAAGGTCCTACTAGATACGGCTTCCCCGATGGAATAACCCTCACTTGGATAAAACTACTCGTACAAAAGGACTTCCCCCTTGATTGATTTACTGGATAGAAACACCCTAAGGAATATCGGACGTTGTAGTAATCAATAATCAATGCCAAGAATTTCTGAGATATGCAACTGCAATTTAACACATGATGGTTTATAAACAAGCGGAATAATCTGGCATCACTTGATAGCCAATCCCACCTGGCGATCACCAGACAAAGATATTTACATTTCGGACACATGTACATATTTGAATTGTTATCGTGCGACTGTCTGGTGATTGATCCAATTAATAAAATGGTCTGGCTATTTCGTTCGTTAAAAATGCATAAGGTCGTCGATAATTACTCAGCCCACGAGTCATCAGAATTTAACTGCACGGGAAATATCCATTTGGTACATGCACCCGATCCACCGGTTCATTACTCCAACGACTGGATACGTCGCTTGAATTATCAATGCTCTAGGCGAACCCTATCTGGGTGCAAAATAACAAACAGAGCTTATTTACCTAATAGAAATCGTTGGTCTATTCTATTGGTTATGTATCGGAAACTGTGCCCCCTAGTGATAAGGCCTCCATATAAAATTAGAGCTAACAAAATGTGAAAAAAATAGTCTCTATTCATTAATTCGCAATCTCGCATAGTTTCTGATATATTCACGCCCAAAATTCAGAAAATATGACTAAAACTTTTTTACCTTATTTAAATCAGCTAACTTTTCGTCCTACTAAATATATGATATTTTCAAGAATATCATATATTTTAGTATTATATCTTCAACCGTTCAAGAGATTTATAAGTAGTGATATAAGGAGAGTTCTAACTCCCCCCACCACCAACATATTCTCAGCTGCCGTCAGAGATGGAGTGGAGGCAGTCACTCTCACTTTGCTCCGCCTACTAATCAATATTCAAGATGGTGGAAGAAACGATCTGTAACTTTTCCAACCCCTAAAACATGCCCCTTGTATTTAAGAGACATGTGAAGTTCGCCACGACTGACAATTTTACAAAAAAAAAATTCTAACGAGACTTTGCTGGTCTTACGTTTCTATATCTTCTGGAAAATATAAGATGCCATTATCATAAAAATGGACCTAGCCCCAGGTCCCCCGGCAAAGATGTGGTTCTGTAACATATAATTGCGACCAAATGCTTCGAGATGGTAGCTAGGGGGTGTATCTAACGAAACTAGGATGTGGCCAAACTTCTTTGAGTAGTGGGGTCAAACGATTAGCATTATTTTCAACCCCCAAAACACTTCCACTTAGATTTCAGCGACTTGTGAAGTTAGGCCCGATTGATGATTTAAAAAAAAATGTTTTTTCCGCAGTAACTCTTTTTACACAATAACTTAAACCAAGATGTGGTCTTTTCCGAGACCTAAGATGCTGTATTCTGGGCAAAATTTAAAAAAAAAACAGCTTTCGTATTATCTGTTAATCCACTGCGTTTTTTCTCCAAAATCTCGGAAATTACAGGCACAAGTTAAAACTGCTCTAGCTTTTGAACGGTTGAAGATAAAATATCACATATTCTTTAAGAAAATTTCATGGTCTAGATGTGGTGGAAAATCCAATAAATTTTATACAACAGAGGGCCATAAATCATAAGTCGATATAAAAAATGGACAAATGGACAAATTGAATGAAAATGTCATGAAATTTCCACTATTCCTCCAAACGCCCTTTTAGATTCACTACAAAATTTTGTTCAGCAAATTCATTAATGGTGGACACTTTGAGCACCTTATAAATTAGAATTCCAAAGAAGATTCGAGACAGAAGAAGAGACATTCATTAAAACATACATTTTTTCGTTTCATGCATCAACCCTATCCCTATCAACCCTGAATCCCTATCAACCCTGAATAATCATCGTTTTTTATGTATTTTCTTGTAAAACATGTGTTATTTTCAAAATAAATATCTGGATAGGGCTGGAACCTTTGATGTAATAATAACCCTCGAAGTCGTTTTTTTTTGTTTACTTTGCTCGACGCGCGTTTCGCCAACCAAGGCACCATACGGAGACGATTGAAGCAGTTTTAATCGTCTCCGGATGATGCCAACTTGGTTGGCGAAACGCGCGTCGAGCAAAGTAAAAATATCCACAATTTGGGACCCTTTTTCTTTTATAAATTTGAGAGTAGCAAGAAGTTACTTTCAGAATGAACTCTGTTCAGAATTTAGAGAAGAATTGAAATGTGGAATAATATACGGGGTATTCTATTAAAGAAAAATCAACTTTGTTTCAACATGACTCTTTGACTGATCCTGTATACTTGATTCTTTTATCTTGATGTTTGTTTTAATAGATTTTGTAATACCCTAAAATTTTTATTCTTACGATTTTTCGACAGCTATCATACTTTAGGAGATAATTGACCATTTTCGATATCAGAGCACGGGGTTTTTAGTAAACCGAAAAAAAAATTAAGCCATTTTAAACGCTCTTGTGTCGTTCCCAAACCAATAACTCGTAATCCCAACAGTACAGATAAATATTACTCGTCCGTTCGTACAGTATTTCCAAATGCGAACGTCCACACGTGTTTGCTGACGTCACACCCTTCTAGCATTACACACCAGGCCCACCCCGACCCCAGCTCCATTCCGTTGGGTCGTAGGTGCCGTTACCACACACCAGATGGCCGATAACGAGGCGAAATAAGCCAATGCAGTCGGGGATATTTAAATTTATCATCGACCGAAATGGGCTAACAATATATCGCTTTAAAAAAATCCCAGCAACCGTTGCAGAAATATGCATTGTTCCGTAGCGGGCAAAAACAAGGCCCAATGCGAAACGTTCGTGGATATTACTTAATAAAAATCGACTCGAGCTGTTTTGTAATATTATTTTAGAATTTCCAGGTGTGCATTCCTGGGAATACTAATTACCGTTTGATGATTATCGCGGGCGTGTGAATAGAAGGCTTTTTCGCCAACAGAAATAATATTGCCAAGGTCGCGAAACTATATGATACTTTGCCAACGCGACACGTTCCGCGGCTACTACTATTAAGTAATATTCAAAACAAAAAAACGCAAGATGTTTACTTGTGCCGATCTGGTGGCCCTGTTAAGTCTTAAATAATCAAAGGAGGAAAGTGGCGAAGGTCAAGTAAGGAACATCAAATTGAATTTGCAAGACCTATATAATAAATAGGAATTAGTGGCGTGGGGAGTTAAGACTTAAATAAATTAAGGACCCCGCTCCGTATCTTGCGCGAGTACACAAAATCTTTATATATGCAATGGATTTACGATTTTTTCGAACCGGGGCAGAAACTTGATAGTGGCGCCCCCGCTCTCCAGCGTTTGAGATAAATTACTTTTTAAAAAGCTCGCAAATATATAACTGGGCGTTTGAAAATCAAATGAATAATTGATAGAATAACGTACGCTGCATGCTAGGCGCTTTGCGGAGCAAGTTTTTTTATTTTCAACAAGTGCCGCACGGGGTGGGTGCCCAGGTTTGCCCCCCAGATCCGGGGCCGCCTGATATCAACGAACGAAACGAAAAAGAGTTCACGATGATTTTTTCGGTAGAGAAAAAGAAGTTCAGGAGTTCACAACAAAAAAAACAATAGCAAGTAATTAAAAAAAAATGTTTTCTAAAAAAAATTGTTTTTAATTTTCTTCTATGCAATATCGATTGAAGAGTTCGATAGAATCCCAAAAAAAAGTTATATCGCGATAAATGCGATTTTTATTGTAAATTATACCATCGAAAAATGCGCGATTTTTATTAAAAGAAATTTCGAAGGAGTTGAAAGGGCTTCTGATGAGAGTTCAGAATGAGATGGAATGTTAATAAAATGAATTTACTAAAATAAATGAAGTAAAAATTAAATTTTCCTTACTCAGTGAGAAAAAATGCCATTTTTCAGAAACCCCTTGAACTCCTTCGAAATTGGTTACAAAAATCTTTTATTTTTCTATAGTGAATTTGGAGTTTTTTTTCAAAAAATCTCGATTTTTTTCAATCATGAAATTTGTAATAAAAATGGCATTTATTCCGATAGAAATTTTTCTCGACCTAAATTGCTAGAACTATTGCTGTTTTTCACATTGAACTCCTGAACTCTTTTGTTTCTATTGGGAACTCCCAAGAAAAGGATGATTTTTAACAAAAGCAGCGCCAGCTTCACAGGACTGCGGATGGATTACCTTCGAAAAATAAAAAAGTATCGAACGAAGGGCGGAAAATTTATTACACTGACGAAACACGGGTTAACGAAGTTGAAGTGAAGAGTGAAGAGAGTCTGGCAGGATGGAAACGTGAAAGTTGAACGGCAAGCTGCGATTGAAGGCTGGACAATTGACGTATGGAGTCACATTGCTGACCCCATTGAATTGATCTGGGCGCAAGTAAAAGGGGAAGTGGGAAGAAATCGGACACAACAATTTGATTTGCAATCAACAGGTGATCCCACAATTGAAGAAGACATTGACGGATACAATGTCGCAACCCTAGATTTTGAGGTAGAAATTGACAATGCATGATAAACATTTTCTTGTCACATATTATTATAGAGTTTTGTATTCCAAAGTTTAAAAAAATATGTATTCAAATACGGAACAAAGAACCAAGTGACATTTTTTTCTCAATTTTAAAAATTTTGGTTCCCCTTCTTTTGTACTTACATAATCTTTTGTTGGTAATAAAATTACAAAATATCAATTTCGCTTTTTATTTAAAACTGTTATAATTTTTATATGGAAATACATTTGTCTGCTAAATTATGCAAAACTGTTATGGCTGGCATTTGGTTACTTATTGCATAAGGGGGTCCAATTAGTACTTATATTTTCAGTGTCCTACACAGACGTTTTATAACTTCCATACACGTGCACTTCCAGCCATTACATAAATATTATTTATCTTTCAACGGGGCTTCTCCACTTGACACATTTCACAGCGAGACCGATCGGTGCAGGCCAAACACGTAAATGTTTTCGACAGACAGATAGATATGTGGG
>CAXKVY010002998.1:0-19898 GCA_964058915.1 Tetropium fuscum | reverse complement strand
TGCCGGTCTTGAACCTAAACTAGGCCAAATAATAAGATCTGGTAATCCCAAAGACATGCATGTAGCTACCAACAGAATCCGTAGGGAACTACAATTGTCTTACTTTCAAAATCAGAAATTCCAGAAACCAATTATTCAGAATACAACCCAATTTACAAACCAAATAAGGAAACCGATCCCACAAAAACTTTGTTCGTATTGCAAACGTACGGGTCATTTAATAAATGAGTGCCGCGCAAGACAGCAATCGCAATCGCAAAATTTTGCTAGACCAAGTTTTCAAAATAATTCAAACCAAACCTCTCAACCGATACAAAGACCTAACTTCCAACCAAATCAATACAATCAAAATCCAAGACCTTTTCAACAAAACGTGCAACAAAATAGGCCTCTCATGAGACCAAATAATAATTTTAACCAACGACCCTCATTTGCTAATCAAACTTCGACATTTCAACCAAACCAAAATTTTAACAGATTTTCACAACAAAGAACCCATCATGTTAACTACGATTCGAACATCGATGATTATGAACCAAACATGTACGACAATCAAAGCGATTATCAACAAGATTTTTCAGAATATAATTACCCAAATGAAATTGATTATACAGCTAATCAATATGATTTCCAAGAAGACAATCACACTCAACCCGAACCAAACAAAAACCGAAATTTTCAAGTTCCCCAATTTCAAGACGATCCCCCGGACCAAACAATAGACACGCTTACGAGTCAAGTACAAACAATGAATCTAGACGATTACAACCCCGATGTGAACTTCCCCGAGCAAATATTTTTCTAAACCCGCTATTAACCGTAAACTCAAAAAATCTTTATTATATAAAGGACATCACAAATAAATTTAAAATTTTAATTGACTCTGGAGCTGGTTTAACTATTTTCAAACAAAAAACATGCGAAAATTATAAGCAAAGATCCCCGGAAAATATTGTTATTCAAGGAATAACAAACCAAAAAATTATAATAAACGAATCAACACTTATTCCATTTCAAATTGGTAACCCACATAAAGTATACATACACAACTTGGATATAGAATTCGACGGACTTATAGGTTCCGACTTTCTAGAGCATTACAATTGTATAATTGATTTGAAAAACAAACAACTTATTACTGACTTTAAGACGATTCCACTTTTCAAAGTTACTGAAAATTCACTTCATGAATGTACAGATAATTTTGATATTGCTAACAATATTTCGTTAGAACCTCGTACAGAACAAATTGTTAAATTAAAATGTAACTTAGTAAATACTGACGCTATACTGTTAGCGCAAGAAATAGACAGAGTAAGACTTCCAAATTCCATCGTAAGAATAAATCACGAAGGTGAATTTTTAACATCAGTTGTCAATGCAAACGCAATGCCGAAAAATGTAAATTTTTCCAAATTAAAATTCGAACCATTTCAAAATTCTAACCAAATATTAAATATTAATGATAGCAACCAGGATAATTTTATAAACGATAACTTTGAGCGTGAACAAATTATTTTAGACCAATTAAGATTAGAACATCTAAATCATGAAGAAAAAGATTTAATAACAGATTTATGTCTTAAATTTTCGGACATATTTTATTTAGAAGGTGATAAATTATCATTTACAAACGAAATTAAACACGCAATTGACACTAATCATGCTAAACCTGCCTATACAAAATCATATAGATACCCACAAATTCACAAAGAAGAGGTAAAAACACAAGTCTCAAAAATGTTAGACCAAGGTATAATTCGACATTCAATATCACCATGGTCCTCCCCAGTTTGGGTAGTCCCGAAAAAAATTGACGCTTCTGGAAAACAGAAATGGCGTGTAGTCATCGACTATCGAAAATTAAATGAGGTTACAATAGACGACAAATATCCCCTTCCGAACATTTCAGACTTACTTGATCAATTAGGGCGATGCCAATATTTCACTACTTTAGATTTAGCATCCGGTTTCCATCAAATTGAAATTGATCCTAAAGATATTCAGAAGACCGCTTTCACAGTCGAAAATGGACATTTTGAATTTGTACGTATGCCATTTGGATTAAAAAATGCTCCATCAACGTTTCAAAGAGTGATGGATAACATCTTATTGGGAATTCAAAATGAACGTTGTCTCGTTTACATGGACGACATCATTATTTATTCTCCAACAATCCATGACCACATTTCTAGGTTAAATGAAGTCTTTAAACGTCTTCAGAAAGCGAATCTTAAGATTCAACCTGACAAATGTGAATTCCTAAGAAAGGAAGTTGCGTATTTAGGACATGTTATAACTGAAAATGGAGTAAAACCGAATCCCGCGAAAATCGATTGTATTCAAAATTTCCCTGAACCGAAAAATCAAAAAGAAATCAAGTCATTTCTAGGACTTGCTGGTTATTACAGACGCTTTATTTCAAACTTCGCAAAAATCTCAAAACCAATGACTAAATTACTTCAAAAAGACATTTTATTTCATTTTGATACTCAATGCAAAAATTCGTTTAACGAATTGAAACAAGCTTTAATATCCTCTCCAATTTTAATTTACCCTAACTTCGACGAACCATTTTTACTAACAACAGACGCAAGTGCATACGCTATTGGCGCTGTACTTTCACAAGGACCCATAGGAAAAGACCTACCTATCGCTTATGCTTCTCGAACACTATGTAGTGCTGAATCTAAATACAGTACGATAGAACGTGAACTGTTAGCTATAGTATGGTCAGTAAAACACTTCAGACCGTATATTTTTGGCAGAAAGTTTAAACTAGTTACCGACCACCGACCTTTGACGTGGTTATTCTCAATCAAAGATCCAGGCAGCAGACTCGCTCGCTGGCGCTTGAAACTAGAAGAGTACGATTACGAAATAGTCTACAAACCCGGCAAAATCAATAAGAACGCCGATGCTCTTTCTAGAATAAAAATTAATCATTTTAAAGAATGTTCCAAATTAAATTTCAAAATATTAGCCGCAAACAATTCAGATGAAGACGAAACTATAGAAATCAATGACGAAGATGAACCTAATTCTGACGAAATAACGAAAGAACAAGTTTCAAATGAATTCGAAACTTTTGTTAACCTATACAAGACAAAATCCTTAATTGATTATTCAAAAATAAAATTTACAAATAAACAATTATTAGACCGAGACCATAAAAATATCATTACCTTTTTCAAACAAAATAAGTTAGAAGATCTTCATTATAAAATAATAGAAGATATATTTGAGGAAAATCCTGATTTTACAACCTATAAAGTTAACACAGTATCTAGCAAATCTGTGAGAAAAAGAAGGTATTTTATAGTCCCTTTGCCTTTCGACGGAGTAATAGAATGTTTATTCATCCTATTATACAAATTAAAAAACGAAATTGATCTCTCTCAAACCTTTCATGTAGAAAACAATTTAGATTTACCAATATTAGAAATGCTTTCATTTATTTTTGCCGAACAAGATTTAAAATTAGTTATTTGCCAAAATATCGTCAAAACACCGGACAAAGACGAAATTCCTATCATACTAGACCAACATCACTCAGGTAAAAATAATTTACACAGAGGTATAAATGAAACCATTAGACGTATTAAAGAAAAGTACAATTGGACTGGCTTAACCAAAGACGTAGAGAAATTTATCAAAAATTGCGAAATTTGTCAAAAATCAAAAGTGTGTCGTAAAAATCTCAGTAACCCATTAGTGATTACCGAAACACCAAAGACGCCTTTCGAACGTATAAACATAGACGTTTTCGAAGCACCAAATAGAAATTACGCACTGACCATCCGAGATGAGCTTACAAAATTTACTCAAGCTTATGCTCTTCAAGACAAAACAAGTAAATCAATAGTCAATACTTTATTGCTATACTTTCAACACTATGGTACACCCTTAAGGATTCACTGCGACTATGGCCGTGAATTTGACAATAGCCTACTCCGTGATTTATGTACCTTGTACGACGTCAAATTAACCATTTCAAGCGTTAGTCATCCTCAATCAAATGGATCACTAGAACGATTTCATGCCACTCTTACCGAAATGATAAGAGTACACCTCGCAGAAAACCCAGACGAACATCCTTTTAACATCCTCCCTTACGCTGTAATCTGTTACAACAATTCAGCAAACAAAACGCACGGATTTACACCGTTTGAGTTAATTTTTGGACACACATCCAGTAGACCCCCTGAGACATTGTACAACGAAAAAGACCTGATTACAAAATATATACGAGACCTCAATAACAGAATATCTCATTATTATAAAGTTGCCCGATCTCGAACCCAGACGCATAAAGAAAAAGCTAAAGTACGCTTCGATAAACATGTCCCCGAGAATCGTTACGAATTTCAAGTAGGAGACAAGGTTTACGTAAAAGAATCACAAATTAAAGATAAATTGCAAAACAAATTTAATGGTCCCTTTGAGATAATTCAAATATTTCAAAATTCTGCAATATTAGTTAATCTTGAAACCAAAAACAAAACAAAAGTAAATTTTGACAGAATGAAGCCTTACTACGAAAATTAATTTATTTTCAGGTTTCTTCTGCTGATCGGAACAGTAGCTTCACAATACACGATAATCCCAATTAATAACACCGTAGGAGTATACTATCACGAAGACACTAAGATTGACATTACTCACGACAAATGGACACTTTTGGTACATAAAAACATAACATCCATCAAATTAGCATTTGACAACAATGACAAGATCCTATCTCAAATCCTAAACATGTTTGATCCCGCTATCCATAATTTCAACGTTTTTCAAACAGAAGTAAAATCTCATATCAGCCTTTTAAACCAAATTTCAACCTCCATTGGATCCAAATTTAACGAAGTCTTTTATGACACCAAACGTTATAAACGCGGACTCATTAATGGTATAGGTTCTGTATTTAAATCACTTACTGGTAATCTTGACGCATCAGATGGAGAATATTACTCTAACTGTATAAATAAATTGAACAATGATGAACATCAACTAGAAAATTTAATTAAAAATGAAATTTCAGTCACAACTTCGGTCATCAAAAATTTTAACATCACTATCCAAAGGTTGCGTGTTGACGAAGAAACATTCAATAGAGACATTAAAGAAATAGAAAACTCTATTATCAGTATAAATGATAAAACTGATTCTATTTACATGAAATTAAAATTTCTAGGAATTTGTGAACAACTCATGGAAAGTTACTTGTACATTGAAGATAACTTAAATAACATTTTAAACTCCGTGACATTTGCACGTTTAAAAATAATCCATACTTCTATTATTACCCCAGGAGATCTAATTACCTCATTACAGGAAATTTCTCAAAATTTACATAGGAATAATTTACCTTTACCTGTCAGATTTTCAAACATTGCTCAGTATCTAGACATAATAGAACTAGAAGCATTTCAATCCAATTCAGATTTAGTATTTGTTTTAAGAATACCCCTGGTAGAACAACAAACGTACACCCTCTATCATTTGTATCCCATTCCTATTTTGGATAATAGAACTGGTTTACATCACATTTTACCTATCACAAATAAATATATCGCGAAAGACGATGATTCTTTGATGTATGTACCCGTTCCTGATCCAAGTATTTGCAAACCACTAAATTATGGCACAAAATTATGTTCAAACTTATTTGCATACCCAATTGATAACGACGCTACCTGTGAAGCACGCTTATTTAAAAATCTACAAAGGATACCAGAAAACTGTATTACTTCACTGATATTAAGTAAAGGCTATAATGTCCAAGAGCTTGAAGCTAATATGTGGTTAACCATCATCTCTGAACCTCTACACATCACGATAAGCTGTCCCAAGAAAAGTTCAGTAACAGAACTTATTTACAAAAACTCAATCCTGAAATTACAACCTGGCTGCAGTGCCTTTATTGGGATCACTAAGGTCCAAGCAAGCACCAAAGAGTATTTGGAAACAAATTACAACCCTCATCCAGTCTTAATTCCATTCGACTGTTGCAGCAAAATGCCAGACAAACTAAAGTTGCCAGAGCTTAAACCACTAAATCTTAACAACCTCAACGTGGAAGAATTGGAAATTGCGAAACATAAACTCGACCAATATTCCAGAGACTTAGATGACATCATTAACCAACCCTTCATCGAAAAACACTATTCGTGGTTTACCTATCTAACTATTACGCTTATTATTTGCATTATAATTTTATATGTATCCTGCAAATGCCGACGAAGAAGAAGACTATCCATTGTAGCATCTGGATCACCTCCACCTCCACCAAATCGCTTTAGTGTCCTCACCAGGCTACTTCCAAGGAGAAGACCACCCATACACCGCGAAGATGAAATCGACGAAGAGTGCATCGAAGTGAACAGTTGAAAAACTAGTGCATCTCAGTGTCATTTTTGAAAAGAACTTATTTTTATCATTTTATATTATATAATTTAAATATTCTTTATCTGTATTTTATCTAGTTTTATTATTTCAATATTTCGTATTATGTAACTTGAAATTAAAAGTCGATGTATAACATCAACTTTTTTTATAAGAAGGGAGTTGTTATATGAAACTCATAGCAGCTTATAATAACTTACATTTTATTATTTAGCGTTACTCAGATAAGATTTCCATATCAGTGCATATTATATGACACATCCTTTCTCATGGCATTATATTTCGCTTATCAGCACATAATGCAGAATAGCCGTTGACCAAGCTGTCGCTTGCCCACCTGCATGCTGAACTTGCATTATATAGTTTATAAAAGAACATTTCAAAGCAAATTGTATTTAGTGTAGTACCATGTAACGACAAGTGTAGTATCTGTATTCAAACAGTAAAGTCTAAATTTAACTCACTCATATTTATTTTTCATCAGGATAGTTCCAACTATCCATTTTCTGTAATAAAGTTTTTTAAAAAGTTATTATTGCGACAAGCAATATAACATATATATATATATATATATATATATATATATATATATATATATATATATATATATATATATATATATATATATATATATATATATTCATATATATATATATATATATATATATATATATATATATATATATATATATATATATATATATATATATATATATATATATATATATATATATATACATATATATATATATATATATATATATATATATATATATATATATATATATATATATATATATATATATATATACATACATATATATATATATATATATATATATATATATATATATATATATATATATATATATATATATATATATATATATATATATATAGCCTCGTATCAACAAATGTGCCATAATTATAATTTCAAATAAATTTGAATAGGTAGTTCAACTGCAAAAATTAAATTGTAGATTTTTTTACTTATTATTTTTGCATTTTAGTTTATTGCATTTTTGCATTTTAGTTTATTGCATTTTTGCATTTAGTTTATATTATTTATATTATTTTATTAATATAAAATAATATATAATTCATATATAGTCAATGCGCAAATGTGTATTTATGTTATTGTGATATTTTTTATTTTTTTTTGTATTCTCTTCTTTGTATTCTACTCATTCAATAATTGGTGTTTACTACGGAATGGTGTATGTTAAATAAATAAAAATAAATACATTTGTTCTAACCGTTGGGTTCGTATCATCAGACTAGAACGCTCTCTATATTCTGTACCCATATCTCTGTATATCAGTATATCTCTGTATCCATTAGACTTGATAAACTTACAAAGACAAACTATTAATATTGTATGAATATCTAGTAATCGAAAACGGCCTCTTCTTGATGGATCGATTCGCCCATTGGATAATTTCTGCACTGACGGAAACATAAGATATCCACAAACAATATCATTACCAAAATTACCATATATAACAAATATTTGCACCCTTCTTATAACTACACGTCCTAAACGACGGTACACAAAATGAGGGCAAACCGTGTTAAATCATGATAGACAGAATTTTCTGTCGAATTAACTGTTACAGCTGAACATTATGTAATAAACGTTCATCGAGGTCTACTGAAGAAATATTCGAGTGATGTCCTGCATTGACTACATCATGACAAGAATACGATTATTAATTTTATACTAATTATATATTCATCACTTTCGCTTGTAATTCGATTTCGATGGCAGTATTACATTTTTGATCTGGGTAAGTACTATTATGAGCCACAACTTCGTAAAATCATATTTAGTTTGAATACAAGACGTGTTGCTTAAAAACCTACATATAACATACTACCTACCTATAATACACTCTTAATTTGAATCCTAGAAACGGAAAAACTCTAGAATCCGTAGGCCCCAACCGCTATAGATATGGTACATATTAGAAAGAAATATTAACAAATATTACCCTGGGCAAGTTTGATTAACGATCACAATCTCGTAACATTATTGCACCTGGGTAAGTACAAAAACAATCAGGGTATAAAAACGCTAGCTAGCCAAAGTTCAGATCTGAGTTAAAAAATTTAACCATAATAACTTATTACTTCAATAATAATATAATGCGAAAACGAAACAAAGCAGATAACAAAAAAAAACCTTCAAAAGACTGTGAATGAAGCAGCAAAACAGGTAAATATCAAGCAAAAAAAGAATAACCTGCCCATAGAAATGAACCCAGCCTGGAGCTCAGAGAGAGAAAATATTAAACTTCACTCCATGGGAAAAAACGCGATATCTCCGATTGAACCTGGACAGCTGTCGATATTGTCTAACCTTGCCTAGAGATTTTTTGTTGTCATGAATA
This sequence comes from Tetropium fuscum, assembly GCA_964058915.1. Classification (NCBI taxonomy): domain Eukaryota; kingdom Metazoa; phylum Arthropoda; class Insecta; order Coleoptera; family Cerambycidae; genus Tetropium; species Tetropium fuscum. The sequence continues at coordinate 11,106 of CAXKVY010002998.1, read as the reverse complement.
TTCTAACTAGATTAACTCTGTTTATCATTTTTCTCTTAATAACTAGAGTTATTCAGTAGATGGGTGTCCAGTGATACACTCCACATAATACTACTAATTCGGTTGGTATGATAGACATATTCTGCTTAGAATTCTAGGCACTTTCACTGTCACTACACTAATTCGAATGGTTTTAGTCTCTTCAGTCCTCGAACCAGTCTATTGTTATCGAATATTGATATCACTTGGCCGTTTTCGTGGTTTCCTAGCCTTTTCTGATGTTTTCCTGCAAATCTCTTGATCTCATGTACAACCATTGGCATATGCAGGTCGTGATGGACGTCTTCATTGCGAATTTACTCTGAAACGTTTGAGTTTGATTTCTTAGAGCATCCCCAGAGTTGGATGCCATATGGCCATATGGGCTTCACAATTTTCCTGTAGAGAAGTAGCTTGATGGGTACTGAAAACTAAAATTGACGTCCGAGGAGCCAATACATTTGTCTTAATTGGAGGTTTAATGGCTCACGTTTCTTCATCACATGTATTTTTACATTTTAAAATTTATAACGATTTGAAATAAATGTACGTTTTATAACTAATATATTTAAGATTTTAATATATGTTCCTACAGTCCTATACCGATGGTCCATTTAGTTTCACCTATTTTGCTTCTATTAATTATTGTAAATTTTCTTGTTTTAGATAACAGATGTGATTAACAAATTTATTTACTCATAGATGATCTCTGTTTAATGTTAAGTTTCACAGAGGTGAACAGAACTGATTACACTTCTCTTGTTCGTATAAAGTTCAATCTACATGGAATGTCTAAAATAAATATTTTAGACATTTAATAAAAAAATATTTAATTAGAACCAAAAATAACTTTTTATTTACAATTAATTATATGACATTTAACACACTTCATTTTATACAAGTACATAAGATGTGGTGTAGGGAGAATACGCAGTATATCCAGCTGAGTAATACGAGGGCGTTATGTAGCTGGGCAACGGAGCTGTGTAGGCTGCGGCGTAAGGTGCGGCGTAAGCTGCAGCGTAAGGGGCAGCTACGATTGGCGCGGTATAGGCGGCTGCTAATATACTAGCTTTAGGATCTGCTTTTGGCTCGGGTTCTGGTGCTGGAGCAGCGAATGCAAGGGCCAATAAAGCGGCGAAAGTGATCTGAAAAAACAGATAAATATAGCAAAAAAAGACCACCTAACAAGAATAAAATTACTGTGAAATCCTGAAGTTGTTCGATAAGCTACATTTTGTAACATGAAAAAATATTGGTGGCCCAAAGTTATTAGCAATTAAATTGAGTAGTAGTTAGTAGTTAAGGAAAGATACTTACAAATCTGAACATTTTCACTGGATGTTTTGGATGAATTTGATACTATGATTGCTATGAAGAAAAACTGTGTCTCTTATAGTGGGTTTATGGTTGAAAGGTCACTGTAATCTAGTGGGGTAAACTGAAGAACTTGCAACATATACCTAATAAGAATGGTCGGTAAAATTTAATATGCGAGATTGGTTTTAGGTCCTAATGAATAGGTGTCAATAACCTTGACTTAATTGCTTACTTACGGTCAGCATTTGAAAAACAATAAGTGTGGCAACTGACGTGACATGGAAAACATAACCCAAACAAATGATTGACCAAATAAAGTACTTACAATAATTAAAACATGCTTCAGAATAAGTCAATTTTAAATTTAAGTAGGTACAAATCTCGTGTAATTTTAGATTGGTTCAGAAATTAAGTCAAAGTAAATTTGGACACTGGCAACATAAAAATATGACTGTTTCGACGTAAGTATTTGTGCTACCAGATTATATATCTTACTTATCTGACTGAGGTAAGTTCAAGTCCCACAAGGGTCGATACTTGGGGCATTTTTCTTTTTATTTATCTGCGATTCACAGTTTGTGGTAATCCATTGAATTAAGAAATACCTTCACTACGAAGGAAGCAATTGTAAGTAGTAATAACAAATCTCAAATTAGTGCAACGGAAATAGAGTTTAACTGTACTCTTTTATCTATAAGGTCTTTATTATTTCCATCAACGGTTGAAACACATGATTTCGTAAGTTTTCTGTTTCCTGCTCTTATTTAGGGAAGTCGGTATATCAATAGCATAAATTATGACAGAAATACAAATCTCCAGCCTAGTTTAGCTTCATCACTTATTGGTCGGTAATTCTCTAGATGTTAGCTTTTAATTATACCTCAATAAAGTATATAGAATGAGAAGTTTAATATTTCAAATCTGACATTGCAGAAGTGGAATTCTTCCATACAAATTTAGTTCACTGCAAAACACTCTATCCATCGTAGCCAGATAGGCTGATCTCGATTTGCGTAATGTTTACAAAATTACAATTTTGTATCATTATTTTCATATGCGTAACGATGCAGTATTAAGCTAAGTACCTCCTGGGCAATTTATTATAATTCCAAAGTGATTTCACAGCGGCATTCAGTTCTCAAAATGTGAAGAAGGCATTGAAGCAGGAAAATATAAGAACACTTCCGGAAACTGGAAGCATAATAGACTAAGAGATAAAATGGATTTTTATGGTACATTTTTAGAGATACTGTATTTTTTGTTCATTGCAAAGATAATATTAATGCAACGGAGAAAGCTGATGTACCATCTCTCTTTCTTGATTTGTACAAGCACACCATTGACACATCTTATATTAAATCGCTGTTATATTATATGCTCATAACTTGAAGCTGTTTACGAGATCAACACTATGCTAGACTGTAAAATGCAACAAGATAACTACAAGAAATCTTAAATTATCTGGTAGAGTGGTGCGATCTAATATATTAAATCTAAATGTATCTAATATATTTTGTATCAGCCAAAATTTATTAAATATTTTTGTCATTATCATTCAGCCCTATTATTGGACATAGCAATTTTTAACAAATCTAAAATTTCTTGTATTTGGATAGTCTTTATTAATTTTGGTATACGTCTTAGGTATACATAATAATGTATTTTGGTATAACAAAAATCTACATGTAATTATTCTAAATGTAATGTTAGATCTAAAATTAATAACCTAAAAAATTTCACATCTACGCATTTTTTACTCAATTAATTTTCCAAAAATATGTTATGATAGAGAATGTAAGTGTTACAACTAGGCACGTCTCAGCTATTTAGTCTGCAAATAAATAGGTATATTATACAAATAATATAGTAGTTCATATTCTCCCATCGATGTATATGTTGTGAGTACATATTTTAATTCATGGTTTTCACCACGCTATCTTTAATCAACCCTAACAGCGCATCAGAATACACGATCAATACCAATATCAGAGTAACGTCTAAATTTCTTAGTGATATTAACGTTTCTAAATGTATGAGTAATAGCATAAATAAAAATCGATAGTATTGATTCGAAACATCGTGAATAATCAATTACAAAAAAGATGGACAATGAGAGTATGCGAAAATAAAAGTAGGCAAATACATATTTTCATGGTAAACATTTATTTACATAATTACAATAATTTAATATCACTGACTCATCCTATTTCTGACACTTTGTAATTATACCACTACATAAGATGATGCGTAAGGAGAATAATAGGGAGAGTAGGCAGTATATCCAGCTGCGTAATAAGGTGACACGTAACTCGCCAATGGAGCTGTGTAAGCTGCGGTGTAAGCTACAGGAGCTGCCAAAGCAGGAGCGGCAACTATAGGCGTAGTATAGGCAGCGAGAATACTTGGTTTAGCTTCGGCTTTTGGTTCAGGGGCTGGTTTGGCCTCGGGAGCAGGTACGGCAGCGACGATTGCAACAACGGCAGCAAACACAACCTAGAAAAACTATATTTAAGTAGACTGTAACAAGAAAATAATTTCTTACTGCGTATTAAAGAAATAATAAATTTTAAATAGCTTCAACTGTATATACTTAATTTAGAATATATCATTTTTTTAACATATCTCTGCGTGAATTGATATCAACCGGAAAATGTATAAATCACGTATAAATCACGTATAAATTACGTATAAATCACGTACAAACCACGTAGAAATCAAAATGATAAAAAAATGTTTACGGGGCACAATTTTGTAGATAAATCACATCCCAAATAACACTTACGAATTTGAACATGTTGAATTGTAGTGTGGTGATTTATTATTTCCAGACGAAAAGCTGATACTGATAACTTCTCGATGATCTCCGTGCGTCTTTATATAATAAATTTGCCATCTTAAGGTCAATCAAGCATAGTGGGGAAAAATTAAAGGATTCGAAGAAAATTGCTGCTATAAAAATTAATGTATGGGACACAGGTCGTTAGTATATGAGTTGCCAATGATAATTAGATTGTTTCGAGTTGCGAAACTGTTTAACATTGTGCCGGTTGCGCAGGGCAGGCGTGCCAAATCTGCTACACGTACTTATGCTAATAGAAATTCTTACCTATACAATGCAGATTTAAGCAGCTCTTTTATTAGAAAATTATTGTGATATTTATCCATTTGACTATATCAGGTGCATTTATCACTGCTTTAAATTTGCTTAAATGAATTATGTCTCTAGCACAGAAAATTGAAAAATAATGGTAGTCATAGTATCGTATCGTATGTCATAAAATAGACTTAAATATTAATTAAGGTATAACACAGAAGATTCAAGTGGCAAGATATTTTTCTACTACATTTTGACCCATTTTTTAATAAGATACTCTTTAAATTGATTTCAAAAGAACTTATTGTAGAACTATCACATGTGAAATTATTATACAAAGGCTTAAATAATTAGTGGAGCTACCTATATGATACACGGTCTCTATTAAATGATGGTATATGAAAATTATCTGCTTGAATTGTATTACATGAGTGCGCATCTCTACTACACATGAATTTACTCTTATTTACAAAAAGATACAAACACATTTCAAATACAAAAGGTGGTGGAATTGTTAGGATTTTATAAAAAGTGAAAACATTTCTACATGTCTCTCTTGAATGTCCCTCTGATGATGACAAAATATCCAAATTGTTGACATATAGTAGAAACGGTACAGGGCCCAATATGAAACCCTGTGGTACACTAAGTATAAGGAAATATACACTTTCGGAAATTACTTTACTTATTGATAAAAAAATGTTCTATTGCATACCAAAATTATTGCATAAAAAATGTTCTATCTCGCATACCATAAATATCCAGCATCTCCAACAGAATTCCATGATTCACAAGACATAATCGAATGCCCTGGCTTATCGGCTTCTATAATATATTCAACTACGAGTATATGCTCATAATATGCATGACCTGTAGAGTGAACTCTCCATATAGAAAACCATGCTGATACTAGGGAAATATTTTATGTTTATTTAAAGAAGGTTCTATTCAAGAAGGAGTACTCGAATATTTAAAAAACACTGGAGGGAACTGTGGCCTATAAATAAGTGTAGGTACATCACTTATTTTATGAATTTTATCTAATTGATTTGATCTATTTTATTTGATCAGGATTTATCTCTTCCTTCTTTAGTCGCGCTGGGAAGGTTGCACTACTTAAGGACAAGTTAACCAATAACGTCAATGGACGCAATATAATATGTATGACCTTTTTTATCATAAACTCAGGCACTTCATAATATGCTGCAGAGTATTTATTTATTATGAAATTCACACTGGAAGTTCGTTTATCAGTGACGTATGTAAGGCAAGTTTCAGAGGCCGGACTCTGAAATAAAAAAGTTGCGTCAATGGTTATTAATATTTTTTTATATTATTATATTCCTTATCTTAAGTTATTCAAAAAATTATTGTGAAACATCAATGTTCTCAACTGGCTCAGTCATAGTCCAGATCTTAACCCTGTGGAAGACGTGGGAACTACTCGTGGTTATTTAATTGTATGCCAAACATACTTATATTACAAACATACTATATGCCAAACATACTTATTATTACGCAGAGCAATTTGTTTCGTTGGCAAACCATAATTTGCTAGAACAGAATTATAATAAAAATAAAATCAATGCTAATTTTTTTATTTCGTCTAATCATAAATATTCAAATCTTAGAATTACATGAGAAGAAAAGTTATCCTCTTTCTCTTTGCTCGTGACAGTTCCTTCCTATTTACCTATTATAATTTAAATTTATTAGACCCGGTTTTGTTTATTAGGTATATACAATAATCTATGTTATAGATAATGGAACATCAAAAGTGACAATACGTAAAACGTACAGTGAAATAGTTACTTATGTAACTAGTTGGGAAAAGTACTATTTTGTGTAACGAGCAGATTTAGAAGGATGCGAGTTACACAAAATAGTGTTGCCCAACGTGTTACATACACATACAACATACAACACATACAACATTTTTTCTAATTTTCACCAATATTTTATTTTATATGTTTAAAAACAATCCAGTAGGTTGAAACGCTGTGACAGCTTGTTTCACTTGTTTCACGTGACAGCTCACTTTCATAGCTTGTCAGGTCTAAATAACCTACTATGAAATGAACTTTATAAAACCAGTTGCGTAGTATTTTACTTTTCGTAACTGGTTGTTAAAGTAAGACGTTTACTAACGTCACAGGGTTTTGAAAAGTGTCACTTTACATGTCAAAATAAAAAAAAAATTTAAATGTAATTTTTTTGAAACCATATTTTTTGATAAAAGTTAAAATGAATAAAACTAATACATTTTGTGAAGTCAAATATATTTACATAATTACAATAAATTAAAATCACTTATCGACCCATTGCGGACATTTTATACGACTACATAGGATGCTGCGTAAGGAGAATAATATGAAGAGTAGGCACTGTATCCAGCTGCATAATAAGGTGATACATAACTCGCCAATGGAGCTGTGTAAGCTGCAGTGTAAGCTACAGGAGCAGCTAAAGCAGGAGCAGCAACGACAGGCGCAGTATATGCAGCGAGAATACTTGCTTTAGCTTCGGATTTTGGCTTAGGAGCTGGTTTCGCCTCAGGGGCAGGCACGGCAGCAATTGTTGCAACAATGGCAGCAAATACAACCTAGAAAAAATATTTAAATCAACAGATGAAAGATAAATTCATACTGTGCATTAAATTAAAATGTTGATATTAAATTTTTGTACCAACTGACAAATAACATTCATTACTTTTAGCCAAACTATCTCAATTTCAAATCTTTAAATCTTGATATCAGCGTTTTTCATTATAGTTCAGTGTATAGTGCAAAAGAATTTTTATTATCAAAGGATCAAGAATTATTTGTTTCCCAGACAAACATTAACACTTCGCGGAAACTAATTTTATACTGGAATATATTAATTAGCCCAAATAGAAATTCGAAATTCTACTAATCACTTACGAATTTGAACATGTTAAATTGTTGTGTGGTGATTTGTTAACAAAAGATGAGTTGATATTGATACCTATAATAATTTCCACACGCTTATATCTGATAAGTTTGCGTTCTTAAGGTCAATCAGCCTTAGTGGGGCTAAGCAAATGTGTTAAGATAATTAAAAGAAAATTATTGCTGAAAATAGGCACAGGTCATTAGTATACGACTTGCCAATAACAATTATAAATATCCATAGAGTTACGAAACTGTTTAGCATTGAGAAAATAACATGGTACAGAGCCTACGAAAATACAAACTGTAGTCGGTATTTCGTATATAGGTAAATCGAAGGTAGTTGTAAATTTTTTATATATGGTATGTGATGAAGTGGTAATGACAATTCCAAGATTTCCACCTCGAAAGCCCTCCGGATCATTGTTAAAAACTTTAAAAACAATACAATTTTTGGACTTTTTCAGTTTTTGTAATTTTTACCATTAAGGACCTGTTACGGCAAAAGTCAGTATGTATACTTTTTAAGTATAACCGAAACAAATATGGGCACCCTTAAGCAAATTATTTTATTGCAGCTACAGTATTTACAACAGAATAATGAAATTACTTGTAGATAACCTTTAGGTTATGGGGACTTAAAAATTGTAGACATAATTGACGAAATTGTTTTATAAGATATTTAAAAAATTCAAAATTAAAAAACCGATAAATGCTGATATTAGGACCCGGGCTCCAAATACGGACACCAGATTTGGAGCATGTAAGTAATTACAGATCAGGATATTTTTATGCACGCAAAAATAATAATTTAGCAAGTATAAACTGCTGTATTTTCGCAGAAAAAATAAACAAAATATTCTACGAATATAAGAAAAAGTAATAAAAACATAGGTATATTAACCAGGCTACACAAACTTATCTTCGCATATCGAACATCTGAAGTTCGCAACATCGCATCGCATCACAACATCGCATCGCAACATCGAATATCAGACATCTAAAAAAAACAAGATTTATTAATATCGTTCAGTATAGAATAATAAATATGTGCCCATATTTGGCACATTTAACGTTTGTCACTTTTCCCAGCATCACTTTTTTCACGGCAGTACAGGAAAAGGACTATAAGTTTACATGCAAGTACAGTCCTTTAGCTATACACTGACATGCAACAGTCAATATTTGATACAAATTTTTACTTTAAATTTGATGCAAGTTTTAGTTACCGAAATTACTAACCTCACTTTGTTATTTAACTTTCCGCTAGATTCATTCTTTAGAGCGCCATCTCATGGTTGGTTGACTAATTAACGTTCACAGCGAAGTTGTCTAGGCTTACTCGTCTTAGTAATATGCGCATAAAAAGTTTTCTCTATTATTTTTTTGGACAGCGCCCTTATTTGGGTCACTGCTCATATTTGGTCTATGTACCTTAGATTAAATTTGCAACAAAAGGAGACAATTTGGTCTATGTACACCTGATAGTTCCTGAGGAACAACTATTAATTTGTTGAGGTAAGTAAGCGAAGTAAGTGAAATACCTCTTTATATTAAATGTACAGTACTGTGAGGGATGTATATTGTTATTAGGTACTCGTATATATTATACATCTTTGATGGATCAGGCTGATATTCTAAATCCAGAGTACACCTTTTAGGGGCAGCTTTCTTCGGTAGCATTTCTTCATGAACCTGCTCAGGCAGGTCGAAATCGTCATCTGAAGGTCATCGATGAATGGCTCATCAATGTCGTCACATAGCCGGGTATATTCTTTCAAGATTAACTGCTTAACAACTGCTTAACTCTTTCATAACCTTCAACAGTATGAGTGGACATAAATAAAGTGGTCTGTAGCAGAAATAAAATCAATACTGACAAAAAAATTATTTTTACCTGGTGGTATGTTCGCAGAGAGAAATCTTACAGCCTCCCTGGTTCTAGGCAACCTGGGGATGTTCATGTTGGACTTATCTGCCTGCCTTGTGAAGATTTTGAGTATAACTGTTGCCTTCATACAGTAAAACGAGGAAGCTGTCTCCTGCTTCGCCGACCTGAACATGTGTGGCATTTTGGTCGAAACGTCGCTGTTTTTTCAGTGTGGATACAAATTTCATTTTTACTTGGCCAAAAAGTGCTGAGGTTGTATGACAAGCACTGAAGCCGCGAACGCACAGTGCCATTCACGGTTGTGCTTGGTGCGTGAAGGAATTTATTCTGTAGGTATCTGGGTTTTTTCCTATTCCACATTTTTTAAAGATAATGTTGTTCTTTGGTCTGTTTGTTGAAAGGGTGTAGTTGATAAACAATTAATATTTTAAGCGATTTAGAAAAATCTACGTAGATCAAATTGGTCTCGTTTTGTTGCAAGTTCTAATAACGTATATAATGACTTTTGCCATAAAATGGATAGTGGACAAAAGTTAGTGTTAGTGGACAAAATTGACAGAAAATAACTAAAATCTCCTTTTTTTCGAAATATTTGAACAACTGTATCTTAGAAACTAATTGGTCTAGCGAGACCAAATTGCCTTCATTTTATAGCATATGTAGTATACTTAAAAAATGTTCAAAGTGACTTTTGCCCTAACGCAGGTGGTAAAAATTGAGAAAAACTGAAAATTTTCTGAAAATTTAATGGTTTTTCAAATATTTAACAATGATCCTGAGGGCTTTCGAGGTGGATTTCGCCGGAAAAATGGATTTGTCATTACCAGTTCATCAAATACAACATAAAAAATCAAAACTACAAAATTTTATACTAGACCCCTTGCTTGATACCATTTTCATATACTAGTTGGTTATTGGCAGTTTTCAATCACATTTACCCAATTAATTTTAATAAAGGCATAAAAATTTACAAAGTCAAATAGCAGTATATATTTTTTAACGAAATACCTACTACAGTTTGTATTTTACAGAGTAGGTAGTATTTCTGTAAGTAGAAGCATGTCTAGTATATTTTGTAGGTTCTGTGCTGTGCAATTTTCTCAATGTCATCGTCAATTTCGTAACTCCAATGGATATCATTGTTATTGGCAAGTCGTATACTAATAACGTGCCTCTATTTTTAGCAATAATTTTCTTTCAATTATTTTAACACATAATTGCTTAGCCCCACTAAGGCTGATTGACCTCAACATCGGAAACTTATGATATATAAGTGTGTGGAAATGATTGTAAAGATACCAATATCAGCTCTTCCTCTGTTAATAACAAACCACCACACAACGATTCAACATGTTCAAATTCGTAAGTTGATCTAAATTTAGGGTTTCTATTTGGGTTAATTATTATGTTTACAGCATAAAATCAGTTTTGGTGAAGTGTTATTGTTTGTTTGGGAAGCAATTAATCCTTTAACCTTTCATAATAAAAATCCTTTTGCATTATACCTTAAACTATCATGAAAAAGGATAATATCGCGATTCATATATTTGTAATTGAGATAGCTTGGCTAAAAATAATGAATGTTATTTATCAGTATCTACGAAAATTTTAATATCAACATTTTAACTTAATGCATAGTATGATATAATATTTGTCTTACGACTGTTGACTTAAATATTCTTTTCTAGGTTGTATTTGCCGCCATTGTTGCAACAATTGCTGCCGTACCTGCTCCTGAGGCGAAACCAGCTCCTGAGCCAAAAGCCGAAGCTAAAGCAAGTATTCTCGCTGCCTATGCTGCGCCTGTCGTTGCTGCTCCTGCATTAGCTGCTCCTGTAGCATACACTGCAGCTTACACAGCTCCGTTGGCGAGT
>CAXKVY010002997.1:0-20315 GCA_964058915.1 Tetropium fuscum | reverse complement strand
CCCCAATTTCAAGACGATCCCCCGGACCAAACAATAGACACGCTTACGAGTCAAGTACAAACAATGAATCTAGACGATTACAACCCCGATGTGAACTTCCCCGAGCAAATATTTTTCTAAACCCGCTATTAACCGTAAACTCAAAAAATCTTTATTATATAAAGGACATCACAAATAAATTTAAAATTTTAATTGACTCTGGAGCTGGTTTAACTATTTTCAAACAAAAAACATGCGAAAATTATAAGCAAAGATCCCCGGAAAATATTGTTATTCAAGGAATAACAAACCAAAAAATTATAATAAACGAATCAACACTTATTCCATTTCAAATTGGTAACCCACATAAAGTATACATACACAACTTGGATATAGAATTCGACGGACTTATAGGTTCCGACTTTCTAGAGCATTACAATTGTATAATTGATTTGAAAAACAAACAACTTATTACTGACTTTAAGACGATTCCACTTTTCAAAGTTACTGAAAATTCACTTCATGAATGTACAGATAATTTTGATATTGCTAACAATATTTCGTTAGAACCTCGTACAGAACAAATTGTTAAATTAAAATGTAACTTAGTAAATACTGACGCTATACTGTTAGCGCAAGAAATAGACAGAGTAAGACTTCCAAATTCCATCGTAAGAATAAATCACGAAGGTGAATTTTTAACATCAGTTGTCAATGCAAACGCAATGCCGAAAAATGTAAATTTTTCCAAATTAAAATTCGAACCATTTCAAAATTCTAACCAAATATTAAATATTAATGATAGCAACCAGGATAATTTTATAAACGATAACTTTGAGCGTGAACAAATTATTTTAGACCAATTAAGATTAGAACATCTAAATCATGAAGAAAAAGATTTAATAACAGATTTATGTCTTAAATTTTCGGACATATTTTATTTAGAAGGTGATAAATTATCATTTACAAACGAAATTAAACACGCAATTGACACTAATCATGCTAAACCTGCCTATACAAAATCATATAGATACCCACAAATTCACAAAGAAGAGGTAAAAACACAAGTCTCAAAAATGTTAGACCAAGGTATAATTCGACATTCAATATCACCATGGTCCTCCCCAGTTTGGGTAGTCCCGAAAAAAATTGACGCTTCTGGAAAACAGAAATGGCGTGTAGTCATCGACTATCGAAAATTAAATGAGGTTACAATAGACGACAAATATCCCCTTCCGAACATTTCAGACTTACTTGATCAATTAGGGCGATGCCAATATTTCACTACTTTAGATTTAGCATCCGGTTTCCATCAAATTGAAATTGATCCTAAAGATATTCAGAAGACCGCTTTCACAGTCGAAAATGGACATTTTGAATTTGTACGTATGCCATTTGGATTAAAAAATGCTCCATCAACGTTTCAAAGAGTGATGGATAACATCTTATTGGGAATTCAAAATGAACGTTGTCTCGTTTACATGGACGACATCATTATTTATTCTCCAACAATCCATGACCACATTTCTAGGTTAAATGAAGTCTTTAAACGTCTTCAGAAAGCGAATCTTAAGATTCAACCTGACAAATGTGAATTCCTAAGAAAGGAAGTTGCGTATTTAGGACATGTTATAACTGAAAATGGAGTAAAACCGAATCCCGCGAAAATCGATTGTATTCAAAATTTCCCTGAACCGAAAAATCAAAAAGAAATCAAGTCATTTCTAGGACTTGCTGGTTATTACAGACGCTTTATTTCAAACTTCGCAAAAATCTCAAAACCAATGACTAAATTACTTCAAAAAGACATTTTATTTCATTTTGATACTCAATGCAAAAATTCGTTTAACGAATTGAAACAAGCTTTAATATCCTCTCCAATTTTAATTTACCCTAACTTCGACGAACCATTTTTACTAACAACAGACGCAAGTGCATACGCTATTGGCGCTGTACTTTCACAAGGACCCATAGGAAAAGACCTACCTATCGCTTATGCTTCTCGAACACTATGTAGTGCTGAATCTAAATACAGTACGATAGAACGTGAACTGTTAGCTATAGTATGGTCAGTAAAACACTTCAGACCGTATATTTTTGGCAGAAAGTTTAAACTAGTTACCGACCACCGACCTTTGACGTGGTTATTCTCAATCAAAGATCCAGGCAGCAGACTCGCTCGCTGGCGCTTGAAACTAGAAGAGTACGATTACGAAATAGTCTACAAACCCGGCAAAATCAATAAGAACGCCGATGCTCTTTCTAGAATAAAAATTAATCATTTTAAAGAATGTTCCAAATTAAATTTCAAAATATTAGCCGCAAACAATTCAGATGAAGACGAAACTATAGAAATCAATGACGAAGATGAACCTAATTCTGACGAAATAACGAAAGAACAAGTTTCAAATGAATTCGAAACTTTTGTTAACCTATACAAGACAAAATCCTTAATTGATTATTCAAAAATAAAATTTACAAATAAACAATTATTAGACCGAGACCATAAAAATATCATTACCTTTTTCAAACAAAATAAGTTAGAAGATCTTCATTATAAAATAATAGAAGATATATTTGAGGAAAATCCTGATTTTACAACCTATAAAGTTAACACAGTATCTAGCAAATCTGTGAGAAAAAGAAGGTATTTTATAGTCCCTTTGCCTTTCGACGGAGTAATAGAATGTTTATTCATCCTATTATACAAATTAAAAAACGAAATTGATCTCTCTCAAACCTTTCATGTAGAAAACAATTTAGATTTACCAATATTAGAAATGCTTTCATTTATTTTTGCCGAACAAGATTTAAAATTAGTTATTTGCCAAAATATCGTCAAAACACCGGACAAAGACGAAATTCCTATCATACTAGACCAACATCACTCAGGTAAAAATAATTTACACAGAGGTATAAATGAAACCATTAGACGTATTAAAGAAAAGTACAATTGGACTGGCTTAACCAAAGACGTAGAGAAATTTATCAAAAATTGCGAAATTTGTCAAAAATCAAAAGTGTGTCGTAAAAATCTCAGTAACCCATTAGTGATTACCGAAACACCAAAGACGCCTTTCGAACGTATAAACATAGACGTTTTCGAAGCACCAAATAGAAATTACGCACTGACCATCCGAGATGAGCTTACAAAATTTACTCAAGCTTATGCTCTTCAAGACAAAACAAGTAAATCAATAGTCAATACTTTATTGCTATACTTTCAACACTATGGTACACCCTTAAGGATTCACTGCGACTATGGCCGTGAATTTGACAATAGCCTACTCCGTGATTTATGTACCTTGTACGACGTCAAATTAACCATTTCAAGCGTTAGTCATCCTCAATCAAATGGATCACTAGAACGATTTCATGCCACTCTTACCGAAATGATAAGAGTACACCTCGCAGAAAACCCAGACGAACATCCTTTTAACATCCTCCCTTACGCTGTAATCTGTTACAACAATTCAGCAAACAAAACGCACGGATTTACACCGTTTGAGTTAATTTTTGGACACACATCCAGTAGACCCCCTGAGACATTGTACAACGAAAAAGACCTGATTACAAAATATATACGAGACCTCAATAACAGAATATCTCATTATTATAAAGTTGCCCGATCTCGAACCCAGACGCATAAAGAAAAAGCTAAAGTACGCTTCGATAAACATGTCCCCGAGAATCGTTACGAATTTCAAGTAGGAGACAAGGTTTACGTAAAAGAATCACAAATTAAAGATAAATTGCAAAACAAATTTAATGGTCCCTTTGAGATAATTCAAATATTTCAAAATTCTGCAATATTAGTTAATCTTGAAACCAAAAACAAAACAAAAGTAAATTTTGACAGAATGAAGCCTTACTACGAAAATTAATTTATTTTCAGGTTTCTTCTGCTGATCGGAACAGTAGCTTCACAATACACGATAATCCCAATTAATAACACCGTAGGAGTATACTATCACGAAGACACTAAGATTGACATTACTCACGACAAATGGACACTTTTGGTACATAAAAACATAACATCCATCAAATTAGCATTTGACAACAATGACAAGATCCTATCTCAAATCCTAAACATGTTTGATCCCGCTATCCATAATTTCAACGTTTTTCAAACAGAAGTAAAATCTCATATCAGCCTTTTAAACCAAATTTCAACCTCCATTGGATCCAAATTTAACGAAGTCTTTTATGACACCAAACGTTATAAACGCGGACTCATTAATGGTATAGGTTCTGTATTTAAATCACTTACTGGTAATCTTGACGCATCAGATGGAGAATATTACTCTAACTGTATAAATAAATTGAACAATGATGAACATCAACTAGAAAATTTAATTAAAAATGAAATTTCAGTCACAACTTCGGTCATCAAAAATTTTAACATCACTATCCAAAGGTTGCGTGTTGACGAAGAAACATTCAATAGAGACATTAAAGAAATAGAAAACTCTATTATCAGTATAAATGATAAAACTGATTCTATTTACATGAAATTAAAATTTCTAGGAATTTGTGAACAACTCATGGAAAGTTACTTGTACATTGAAGATAACTTAAATAACATTTTAAACTCCGTGACATTTGCACGTTTAAAAATAATCCATACTTCTATTATTACCCCAGGAGATCTAATTACCTCATTACAGGAAATTTCTCAAAATTTACATAGGAATAATTTACCTTTACCTGTCAGATTTTCAAACATTGCTCAGTATCTAGACATAATAGAACTAGAAGCATTTCAATCCAATTCAGATTTAGTATTTGTTTTAAGAATACCCCTGGTAGAACAACAAACGTACACCCTCTATCATTTGTATCCCATTCCTATTTTGGATAATAGAACTGGTTTACATCACATTTTACCTATCACAAATAAATATATCGCGAAAGACGATGATTCTTTGATGTATGTACCCGTTCCTGATCCAAGTATTTGCAAACCACTAAATTATGGCACAAAATTATGTTCAAACTTATTTGCATACCCAATTGATAACGACGCTACCTGTGAAGCACGCTTATTTAAAAATCTACAAAGGATACCAGAAAACTGTATTACTTCACTGATATTAAGTAAAGGCTATAATGTCCAAGAGCTTGAAGCTAATATGTGGTTAACCATCATCTCTGAACCTCTACACATCACGATAAGCTGTCCCAAGAAAAGTTCAGTAACAGAACTTATTTACAAAAACTCAATCCTGAAATTACAACCTGGCTGCAGTGCCTTTATTGGGATCACTAAGGTCCAAGCAAGCACCAAAGAGTATTTGGAAACAAATTACAACCCTCATCCAGTCTTAATTCCATTCGACTGTTGCAGCAAAATGCCAGACAAACTAAAGTTGCCAGAGCTTAAACCACTAAATCTTAACAACCTCAACGTGGAAGAATTGGAAATTGCGAAACATAAACTCGACCAATATTCCAGAGACTTAGATGACATCATTAACCAACCCTTCATCGAAAAACACTATTCGTGGTTTACCTATCTAACTATTACGCTTATTATTTGCATTATAATTTTATATGTATCCTGCAAATGCCGACGAAGAAGAAGACTATCCATTGTAGCATCTGGATCACCTCCACCTCCACCAAATCGCTTTAGTGTCCTCACCAGGCTACTTCCAAGGAGAAGACCACCCATACACCGCGAAGATGAAATCGACGAAGAGTGCATCGAAGTGAACAGTTGAAAAACTAGTGCATCTCAGTGTCATTTTTGAAAAGAACTTATTTTTATCATTTTATATTATATAATTTAAATATTCTTTATCTGTATTTTATCTAGTTTTATTATTTCAATATTTCGTATTATGTAACTTGAAATTAAAAGTCGATGTATAACATCAACTTTTTTTATAAGAAGGGAGTTGTTATATGAAACTCATAGCAGCTTATAATAACTTACATTTTATTATTTAGCGTTACTCAGATAAGATTTCCATATCAGTGCATATTATATGACACATCCTTTCTCATGGCATTATATTTCGCTTATCAGCACATAATGCAGAATAGCCGTTGACCAAGCTGTCGCTTGCCCACCTGCATGCTGAACTTGCATTATATAGTTTATAAAAGAACATTTCAAAGCAAATTGTATTTAGTGTAGTACCATGTAACGACAAGTGTAGTATCTGTATTCAAACAGTAAAGTCTAAATTTAACTCACTCATATTTATTTTTCATCAGGATAGTTCCAACTATCCATTTTCTGTAATAAAGTTTTTTAAAAAGTTATTATTGCGACAAGCAATATAACATATATATATATATATATATATATATATATATATATATATATATATATATATATATATATATATATATATATATATATATATATATATATATATATATATATATATATATATATATATATATATATATATATATATATATATATATATATATATATATATATATATATATATATATATATACATATATATATATATATATATATATATATATATATATATATATATATATATATATATATATATATATATATATATACATACATATATATATATATATATATATATATATATATATATATATATATATATATATATATATATATATATATATATATATATATATAGCCTCGTATCAACAAATGTGCCATAATTATAATTTCAAATAAATTTGAATAGGTAGTTCAACTGCAAAAATTAAATTGTAGATTTTTTTACTTATTATTTTTGCATTTTAGTTTATTGCATTTTTGCATTTTAGTTTATTGCATTTTTGCATTTAGTTTATATTATTTATATTATTTTATTAATATAAAATAATATATAATTCATATATAGTCAATGCGCAAATGTGTATTTATGTTATTGTGATATTTTTTATTTTTTTTTGTATTCTCTTCTTTGTATTCTACTCATTCAATAATTGGTGTTTACTACGGAATGGTGTATGTTAAATAAATAAAAATAAATACATTTGTTCTAACCGTTGGGTTCGTATCATCAGACTAGAACGCTCTCTATATTCTGTACCCATATCTCTGTATATCAGTATATCTCTGTATCCATTAGACTTGATAAACTTACAAAGACAAACTATTAATATTGTATGAATATCTAGTAATCGAAAACGGCCTCTTCTTGATGGATCGATTCGCCCATTGGATAATTTCTGCACTGACGGAAACATAAGATATCCACAAACAATATCATTACCAAAATTACCATATATAACAAATATTTGCACCCTTCTTATAACTACACGTCCTAAACGACGGTACACAAAATGAGGGCAAACCGTGTTAAATCATGATAGACAGAATTTTCTGTCGAATTAACTGTTACAGCTGAACATTATGTAATAAACGTTCATCGAGGTCTACTGAAGAAATATTCGAGTGATGTCCTGCATTGACTACATCATGACAAGAATACGATTATTAATTTTATACTAATTATATATTCATCACTTTCGCTTGTAATTCGATTTCGATGGCAGTATTACATTTTTGATCTGGGTAAGTACTATTATGAGCCACAACTTCGTAAAATCATATTTAGTTTGAATACAAGACGTGTTGCTTAAAAACCTACATATAACATACTACCTACCTATAATACACTCTTAATTTGAATCCTAGAAACGGAAAAACTCTAGAATCCGTAGGCCCCAACCGCTATAGATATGGTACATATTAGAAAGAAATATTAACAAATATTACCCTGGGCAAGTTTGATTAACGATCACAATCTCGTAACATTATTGCACCTGGGTAAGTACAAAAACAATCAGGGTATAAAAACGCTAGCTAGCCAAAGTTCAGATCTGAGTTAAAAAATTTAACCATAATAACTTATTACTTCAATAATAATATAATGCGAAAACGAAACAAAGCAGATAACAAAAAAAAACCTTCAAAAGACTGTGAATGAAGCAGCAAAACAGGTAAATATCAAGCAAAAAAAGAATAACCTGCCCATAGAAATGAACCCAGCCTGGAGCTCAGAGAGAGAAAATATTAAACTTCACTCCATGGGAAAAAACGCGATATCTCCGATTGAACCTGGACAGCTGTCGATATTGTCTAACCTTGCCTAGAGATTTTTTGTTGTCATGAATATTCTAACTAGATTAACTCTGTTTATCATTTTTCTCTTAATAACTAGAGTTATTCAGTAGATGGGTGTCCAGTGATACACTCCACATAATACTACTAATTCGGTTGGTATGATAGACATATTCTGCTTAGAATTCTAGGCACTTTCACTGTCACTACACTAATTCGAATGGTTTTAGTCTCTTCAGTCCTCGAACCAGTCTATTGTTATCGAATATTGATATCACTTGGCCGTTTTCGTGGTTTCCTAGCCTTTTCTGATGTTTTCCTGCAAATCTCTTGATCTCATGTACAACCATTGGCATATGCAGGTCGTGATGGACGTCTTCATTGCGAATTTACTCTGAAACGTTTGAGTTTGATTTCTTAGAGCATCCCCAGAGTTGGATGCCATATGGCCATATGGGCTTCACAATTTTCCTGTAGAGAAGTAGCTTGATGGGTACTGAAAACTAAAATTGACGTCCGAGGAGCCAATACATTTGTCTTAATTGGAGGTTTAATGGCTCACGTTTCTTCATCACATGTATTTTTACATTTTAAAATTTATAACGATTTGAAATAAATGTACGTTTTATAACTAATATATTTAAGATTTTAATATATGTTCCTACAGTCCTATACCGATGGTCCATTTAGTTTCACCTATTTTGCTTCTATTAATTATTGTAAATTTTCTTGTTTTAGATAACAGATGTGATTAACAAATTTATTTACTCATAGATGATCTCTGTTTAATGTTAAGTTTCACAGAGGTGAACAGAACTGATTACACTTCTCTTGTTCGTATAAAGTTCAATCTACATGGAATGTCTAAAATAAATATTTTAGACATTTAATAAAAAAATATTTAATTAGAACCAAAAATAACTTTTTATTTACAATTAATTATATGACATTTAACACACTTCATTTTATACAAGTACATAAGATGTGGTGTAGGGAGAATACGCAGTATATCCAGCTGAGTAATACGAGGGCGTTATGTAGCTGGGCAACGGAGCTGTGTAGGCTGCGGCGTAAGGTGCGGCGTAAGCTGCAGCGTAAGGGGCAGCTACGATTGGCGCGGTATAGGCGGCTGCTAATATACTAGCTTTAGGATCTGCTTTTGGCTCGGGTTCTGGTGCTGGAGCAGCGAATGCAAGGGCCAATAAAGCGGCGAAAGTGATCTGAAAAAACAGATAAATATAGCAAAAAAAGACCACCTAACAAGAATAAAATTACTGTGAAATCCTGAAGTTGTTCGATAAGCTACATTTTGTAACATGAAAAAATATTGGTGGCCCAAAGTTATTAGCAATTAAATTGAGTAGTAGTTAGTAGTTAAGGAAAGATACTTACAAATCTGAACATTTTCACTGGATGTTTTGGATGAATTTGATACTATGATTGCTATGAAGAAAAACTGTGTCTCTTATAGTGGGTTTATGGTTGAAAGGTCACTGTAATCTAGTGGGGTAAACTGAAGAACTTGCAACATATACCTAATAAGAATGGTCGGTAAAATTTAATATGCGAGATTGGTTTTAGGTCCTAATGAATAGGTGTCAATAACCTTGACTTAATTGCTTACTTACGGTCAGCATTTGAAAAACAATAAGTGTGGCAACTGACGTGACATGGAAAACATAACCCAAACAAATGATTGACCAAATAAAGTACTTACAATAATTAAAACATGCTTCAGAATAAGTCAATTTTAAATTTAAGTAGGTACAAATCTCGTGTAATTTTAGATTGGTTCAGAAATTAAGTCAAAGTAAATTTGGACACTGGCAACATAAAAATATGACTGTTTCGACGTAAGTATTTGTGCTACCAGATTATATATCTTACTTATCTGACTGAGGTAAGTTCAAGTCCCACAAGGGTCGATACTTGGGGCATTTTTCTTTTTATTTATCTGCGATTCACAGTTTGTGGTAATCCATTGAATTAAGAAATACCTTCACTACGAAGGAAGCAATTGTAAGTAGTAATAACAAATCTCAAATTAGTGCAACGGAAATAGAGTTTAACTGTACTCTTTTATCTATAAGGTCTTTATTATTTCCATCAACGGTTGAAACACATGATTTCGTAAGTTTTCTGTTTCCTGCTCTTATTTAGGGAAGTCGGTATATCAATAGCATAAATTATGACAGAAATACAAATCTCCAGCCTAGTTTAGCTTCATCACTTATTGGTCGGTAATTCTCTAGATGTTAGCTTTTAATTATACCTCAATAAAGTATATAGAATGAGAAGTTTAATATTTCAAATCTGACATTGCAGAAGTGGAATTCTTCCATACAAATTTAGTTCACTGCAAAACACTCTATCCATCGTAGCCAGATAGGCTGATCTCGATTTGCGTAATGTTTACAAAATTACAATTTTGTATCATTATTTTCATATGCGTAACGATGCAGTATTAAGCTAAGTACCTCCTGGGCAATTTATTATAATTCCAAAGTGATTTCACAGCGGCATTCAGTTCTCAAAATGTGAAGAAGGCATTGAAGCAGGAAAATATAAGAACACTTCCGGAAACTGGAAGCATAATAGACTAAGAGATAAAATGGATTTTTATGGTACATTTTTAGAGATACTGTATTTTTTGTTCATTGCAAAGATAATATTAATGCAACGGAGAAAGCTGATGTACCATCTCTCTTTCTTGATTTGTACAAGCACACCATTGACACATCTTATATTAAATCGCTGTTATATTATATGCTCATAACTTGAAGCTGTTTACGAGATCAACACTATGCTAGACTGTAAAATGCAACAAGATAACTACAAGAAATCTTAAATTATCTGGTAGAGTGGTGCGATCTAATATATTAAATCTAAATGTATCTAATATATTTTGTATCAGCCAAAATTTATTAAATATTTTTGTCATTATCATTCAGCCCTATTATTGGACATAGCAATTTTTAACAAATCTAAAATTTCTTGTATTTGGATAGTCTTTATTAATTTTGGTATACGTCTTAGGTATACATAATAATGTATTTTGGTATAACAAAAATCTACATGTAATTATTCTAAATGTAATGTTAGATCTAAAATTAATAACCTAAAAAATTTCACATCTACGCATTTTTTACTCAATTAATTTTCCAAAAATATGTTATGATAGAGAATGTAAGTGTTACAACTAGGCACGTCTCAGCTATTTAGTCTGCAAATAAATAGGTATATTATACAAATAATATAGTAGTTCATATTCTCCCATCGATGTATATGTTGTGAGTACATATTTTAATTCATGGTTTTCACCACGCTATCTTTAATCAACCCTAACAGCGCATCAGAATACACGATCAATACCAATATCAGAGTAACGTCTAAATTTCTTAGTGATATTAACGTTTCTAAATGTATGAGTAATAGCATAAATAAAAATCGATAGTATTGATTCGAAACATCGTGAATAATCAATTACAAAAAAGATGGACAATGAGAGTATGCGAAAATAAAAGTAGGCAAATACATATTTTCATGGTAAACATTTATTTACATAATTACAATAATTTAATATCACTGACTCATCCTATTTCTGACACTTTGTAATTATACCACTACATAAGATGATGCGTAAGGAGAATAATAGGGAGAGTAGGCAGTATATCCAGCTGCGTAATAAGGTGACACGTAACTCGCCAATGGAGCTGTGTAAGCTGCGGTGTAAGCTACAGGAGCTGCCAAAGCAGGAGCGGCAACTATAGGCGTAGTATAGGCAGCGAGAATACTTGGTTTAGCTTCGGCTTTTGGTTCAGGGGCTGGTTTGGCCTCGGGAGCAGGTACGGCAGCGACGATTGCAACAACGGCAGCAAACACAACCTAGAAAAACTATATTTAAGTAGACTGTAACAAGAAAATAATTTCTTACTGCGTATTAAAGAAATAATAAATTTTAAATAGCTTCAACTGTATATACTTAATTTAGAATATATCATTTTTTTAACATATCTCTGCGTGAATTGATATCAACCGGAAAATGTATAAATCACGTATAAATCACGTATAAATTACGTATAAATCACGTACAAACCACGTAGAAATCAAAATGATAAAAAAATGTTTACGGGGCACAATTTTGTAGATAAATCACATCCCAAATAACACTTACGAATTTGAACATGTTGAATTGTAGTGTGGTGATTTATTATTTCCAGACGAAAAGCTGATACTGATAACTTCTCGATGATCTCCGTGCGTCTTTATATAATAAATTTGCCATCTTAAGGTCAATCAAGCATAGTGGGGAAAAATTAAAGGATTCGAAGAAAATTGCTGCTATAAAAATTAATGTATGGGACACAGGTCGTTAGTATATGAGTTGCCAATGATAATTAGATTGTTTCGAGTTGCGAAACTGTTTAACATTGTGCCGGTTGCGCAGGGCAGGCGTGCCAAATCTGCTACACGTACTTATGCTAATAGAAATTCTTACCTATACAATGCAGATTTAAGCAGCTCTTTTATTAGAAAATTATTGTGATATTTATCCATTTGACTATATCAGGTGCATTTATCACTGCTTTAAATTTGCTTAAATGAATTATGTCTCTAGCACAGAAAATTGAAAAATAATGGTAGTCATAGTATCGTATCGTATGTCATAAAATAGACTTAAATATTAATTAAGGTATAACACAGAAGATTCAAGTGGCAAGATATTTTTCTACTACATTTTGACCCATTTTTTAATAAGATACTCTTTAAATTGATTTCAAAAGAACTTATTGTAGAACTATCACATGTGAAATTATTATACAAAGGCTTAAATAATTAGTGGAGCTACCTATATGATACACGGTCTCTATTAAATGATGGTATATGAAAATTATCTGCTTGAATTGTATTACATGAGTGCGCATCTCTACTACACATGAATTTACTCTTATTTACAAAAAGATACAAACACATTTCAAATACAAAAGGTGGTGGAATTGTTAGGATTTTATAAAAAGTGAAAACATTTCTACATGTCTCTCTTGAATGTCCCTCTGATGATGACAAAATATCCAAATTGTTGACATATAGTAGAAACGGTACAGGGCCCAATATGAAACCCTGTGGTACACTAAGTATAAGGAAATATACACTTTCGGAAATTACTTTACTTATTGATAAAAAAATGTTCTATTGCATACCAAAATTATTGCATAAAAAATGTTCTATCTCGCATACCATAAATATCCAGCATCTCCAACAGAATTCCATGATTCACAAGACATAATCGAATGCCCTGGCTTATCGGCTTCTATAATATATTCAACTACGAGTATATGCTCATAATATGCATGACCTGTAGAGTGAACTCTCCATATAGAAAACCATGCTGATACTAGGGAAATATTTTATGTTTATTTAAAGAAGGTTCTATTCAAGAAGGAGTACTCGAATATTTAAAAAACACTGGAGGGAACTGTGGCCTATAAATAAGTGTAGGTACATCACTTATTTTATGAATTTTATCTAATTGATTTGATCTATTTTATTTGATCAGGATTTATCTCTTCCTTCTTTAGTCGCGCTGGGAAGGTTGCACTACTTAAGGACAAGTTAACCAATAACGTCAATGGACGCAATATAATATGTATGACCTTTTTTATCATAAACTCAGGCACTTCATAATATGCTGCAGAGTATTTATTTATTATGAAATTCACACTGGAAGTTCGTTTATCAGTGACGTATGTAAGGCAAGTTTCAGAGGCCGGACTCTGAAATAAAAAAGTTGCGTCAATGGTTATTAATATTTTTTTATATTATTATATTCCTTATCTTAAGTTATTCAAAAAATTATTGTGAAACATCAATGTTCTCAACTGGCTCAGTCATAGTCCAGATCTTAACCCTGTGGAAGACGTGGGAACTACTCGTGGTTATTTAATTGTATGCCAAACATACTTATATTACAAACATACTATATGCCAAACATACTTATTATTACGCAGAGCAATTTGTTTCGTTGGCAAACCATAATTTGCTAGAACAGAATTATAATAAAAATAAAATCAATGCTAATTTTTTTATTTCGTCTAATCATAAATATTCAAATCTTAGAATTACATGAGAAGAAAAGTTATCCTCTTTCTCTTTGCTCGTGACAGTTCCTTCCTATTTACCTATTATAATTTAAATTTATTAGACCCGGTTTTGTTTATTAGGTATATACAATAATCTATGTTATAGATAATGGAACATCAAAAGTGACAATACGTAAAACGTACAGTGAAATAGTTACTTATGTAACTAGTTGGGAAAAGTACTATTTTGTGTAACGAGCAGATTTAGAAGGATGCGAGTTACACAAAATAGTGTTGCCCAACGTGTTACATACACATACAACATACAACACATACAACATTTTTTCTAATTTTCACCAATATTTTATTTTATATGTTTAAAAACAATCCAGTAGGTTGAAACGCTGTGACAGCTTGTTTCACTTGTTTCACGTGACAGCTCACTTTCATAGCTTGTCAGGTCTAAATAACCTACTATGAAATGAACTTTATAAAACCAGTTGCGTAGTATTTTACTTTTCGTAACTGGTTGTTAAAGTAAGACGTTTACTAACGTCACAGGGTTTTGAAAAGTGTCACTTTACATGTCAAAATAAAAAAAAAATTTAAATGTAATTTTTTTGAAACCATATTTTTTGATAAAAGTTAAAATGAATAAAACTAATACATTTTGTGAAGTCAAATATATTTACATAATTACAATAAATTAAAATCACTTATCGACCCATTGCGGACATTTTATACGACTACATAGGATGCTGCGTAAGGAGAATAATATGAAGAGTAGGCACTGTATCCAGCTGCATAATAAGGTGATACATAACTCGCCAATGGAGCTGTGTAAGCTGCAGTGTAAGCTACAGGAGCAGCTAAAGCAGGAGCAGCAACGACAGGCGCAGTATATGCAGCGAGAATACTTGCTTTAGCTTCGGATTTTGGCTTAGGAGCTGGTTTCGCCTCAGGGGCAGGCACGGCAGCAATTGTTGCAACAATGGCAGCAAATACAACCTAGAAAAAATATTTAAATCAACAGATGAAAGATAAATTCATACTGTGCATTAAATTAAAATGTTGATATTAAATTTTTGTACCAACTGACAAATAACATTCATTACTTTTAGCCAAACTATCTCAATTTCAAATCTTTAAATCTTGATATCAGCGTTTTTCATTATAGTTCAGTGTATAGTGCAAAAGAATTTTTATTATCAAAGGATCAAGAATTATTTGTTTCCCAGACAAACATTAACACTTCGCGGAAACTAATTTTATACTGGAATATATTAATTAGCCCAAATAGAAATTCGAAATTCTACTAATCACTTACGAATTTGAACATGTTAAATTGTTGTGTGGTGATTTGTTAACAAAAGATGAGTTGATATTGATACCTATAATAATTTCCACACGCTTATATCTGATAAGTTTGCGTTCTTAAGGTCAATCAGCCTTAGTGGGGCTAAGCAAATGTGTTAAGATAATTAAAAGAAAATTATTGCTGAAAATAGGCACAGGTCATTAGTATACGACTTGCCAATAACAATTATAAATATCCATAGAGTTACGAAACTGTTTAGCATTGAGAAAATAACATGGTACAGAGCCTACGAAAATACAAACTGTAGTCGGTATTTCGTATATAGGTAAATCGAAGGTAGTTGTAAATTTTTTATATATGGTATGTGATGAAGTGGTAATGACAATTCCAAGATTTCCACCTCGAAAGCCCTCCGGATCATTGTTAAAAACTTTAAAAACAATACAATTTTTGGACTTTTTCAGTTTTTGTAATTTTTACCATTAAGGACCTGTTACGGCAAAAGTCAGTATGTATACTTTTTAAGTATAACCGAAACAAATATGGGCACCCTTAAGCAAATTATTTTATTGCAGCTACAGTATTTACAACAGAATAATGAAATTACTTGTAGATAACCTTTAGGTTATGGGGACTTAAAAATTGTAGACATAATTGACGAAATTGTTTTATAAGATATTTAAAAAATTCAAAATTAAAAAACCGATAAATGCTGATATTAGGACCCGGGCTCCAAATACGGACACCAGATTTGGAGCATGTAAGTAATTACAGATCAGGATATTTTTATGCACGCAAAAATAATAATTTAGCAAGTATAAACTGCTGTATTTTCGCAGAAAAAATAAACAAAATATTCTACGAATATAAGAAAAAGTAATAAAAACATAGGTATATTAACCAGGCTACACAAACTTATCTTCGCATATCGAACATCTGAAGTTCGCAACATCGCATCGCATCACAACATCGCATCGCAACATCGAATATCAGACATCTAAAAAAAACAAGATTTATTAATATCGTTCAGTATAGAATAATAAATATGTGCCCATATTTGGCACATTTAACGTTTGTCACTTTTCCCAGCATCACTTTTTTCACGGCAGTACAGGAAAAGGACTATAAGTTTACATGCAAGTACAGTCCTTTAGCTATACACTGACATGCAACAGTCAATATTTGATACAAATTTTTACTTTAAATTTGATGCAAGTTTTAGTTACCGAAATTACTAACCTCACTTTGTTATTTAACTTTCCGCTAGATTCATTCTTTAGAGCGCCATCTCATGGTTGGTTGACTAATTAACGTTCACAGCGAAGTTGTCTAGGCTTACTCGTCTTAGTAATATGCGCATAAAAAGTTTTCTCTATTATTTTTTTGGACAGCGCCCTTATTTGGGTCACTGCTCATATTTGGTCTATGTACCTTAGATTAAATTTGCAACAAAAGGAGACAATTTGGTCTATGTACACCTGATAGTTCCTGAGGAACAACTATTAATTTGTTGAGGTAAGTAAGCGAAGTAAGTGAAATACCTCTTTATATTAAATGTACAGTACTGTGAGGGATGTATATTGTTATTAGGTACTCGTATATATTATACATCTTTGATGGATCAGGCTGATATTCTAAATCCAGAGTACACCTTTTAGGGGCAGCTTTCTTCGGTAGCATTTCTTCATGAACCTGCTCAGGCAGGTCGAAATCGTCATCTGAAGGTCATCGATGAATGGCTCATCAATGTCGTCACATAGCCGGGTATATTCTTTCAAGATTAACTGCTTAACAACTGCTTAACTCTTTCATAACCTTCAACAGTATGAGTGGACATAAATAAAGTGGTCTGTAGCAGAAATAAAATCAATACTGACAAAAAAATTATTTTTACCTGGTGGTATGTTCGCAGAGAGAAATCTTACAGCCTCCCTGGTTCTAGGCAACCTGGGGATGTTCATGTTGGACTTATCTGCCTGCCTTGTGAAGATTTTGAGTATAACTGTTGCCTTCATACAGTAAAACGAGGAAGCTGTCTCCTGCTTCGCCGACCTGAACATGTGTGGCATTTTGGTCGAAACGTCGCTGTTTTTTCAGTGTGGATACAAATTTCATTTTTACTTGGCCAAAAAGTGCTGAGGTTGTATGACAAGCACTGAAGCCGCGAACGCACAGTGCCATTCACGGTTGTGCTTGGTGCGTGAAGGAATTTATTCTGTAGGTATCTGGGTTTTTTCCTATTCCACATTTTTTAAAGATAATGTTGTTCTTTGGTCTGTTTGTTGAAAGGGTGTAGTTGATAAACAATTAATATTTTAAGCGATTTAGAAAAATCTACGTAGATCAAATTGGTCTCGTTTTGTTGCAAGTTCTAATAACGTATATAATGACTTTTGCCATAAAATGGATAGTGGACAAAAGTTAGTGTTAGTGGACAAAATTGACAGAAAATAACTAAAATCTCCTTTTTTTCGAAATATTTGAACAACTGTATCTTAGAAACTAATTGGTCTAGCGAGACCAAATTGCCTTCATTTTATAGCATATGTAGTATACTTAAAAAATGTTCAAAGTGACTTTTGCCCTAACGCAGGTGGTAAAAATTGAGAAAAACTGAAAATTTTCTGAAAATTTAATGGTTTTTCAAATATTTAACAATGATCCTGAGGGCTTTCGAGGTGGATTTCGCCGGAAAAATGGATTTGTCATTACCAGTTCATCAAATACAACATAAAAAATCAAAACTACAAAATTTTATACTAGACCCCTTGCTTGATACCATTTTCATATACTAGTTGGTTATTGGCAGTTTTCAATCACATTTACCCAATTAATTTTAATAAAGGCATAAAAATTTACAAAGTCAAATAGCAGTATATATTTTTTAACGAAATACCTACTACAGTTTGTATTTTACAGAGTAGGTAGTATTTCTGTAAGTAGAAGCATGTCTAGTATATTTTGTAGGTTCTGTGCTGTGCAATTTTCTCAATGTCATCGTCAATTTCGTAACTCCAATGGATATCATTGTTATTGGCAAGTCGTATACTAATAACGTGCCTCTATTTTTAGCAATAATTTTCTTTCAATTATTTTAACACATAATTGCTTAGCCCCACTAAGGCTGATTGACCTCAACATCGGAAACTTATGATATATAAGTGTGTGGAAATGATTGTAAAGATACCAATATCAGCTCTTCCTCTGTTAATAACAAACCACCACACAACGATTCAACATGTTCAAATTCGTAAGTTGATCTAAATTTAGGGTTTCTATTTGGGTTAATTATTATGTTTACAGCATAAAATCAGTTTTGGTGAAGTGTTATTGTTTGTTTGGGAAGCAATTAATCCTTTAACCTTTCATAATAAAAATCCTTTTGCATTATACCTTAAACTATCATGAAAAAGGATAATATCGCGATTCATATATTTGTAATTGAGATAGCTTGGCTAAAAATAATGAATGTTATTTATCAGTATCTACGAAAATTTTAATATCAACATTTTAACTTAATGCATAGTATGATATAATATTTGTCTTACGACTGTTGACTTAAATATTCTTTTCTAGGTTGTATTTGCCGCCATTGTTGCAACAATTGCTGCCGTACCTGCTCCTGAGGCGAAACCAGCTCCTGAGCCAAAAGCCGAAGCTAAAGCAAGTATTCTCGCTGCCTATGCTGCGCCTGTCGTTGCTGCTCCTGCATTAGCTGCTCCTGTAGCATACACTGCAGCTTACACAGCTCCGTTGGCGAGTTATGTATCACCTTATTATGCAGCTGGATACAGTGCCTATTCTCCATATTATTCTCCTTACACAGCATCCTACGTAGTCGTATAGAATGTCGAGAATTGAGCGATCAGTGATTTTAATTTATTATAATTTTGTAAATATATTTAACCACAAAATTTATTGGTTTTATTCATTTTAACTTTTACCGAAAAATTATGGTTTTAAAAATATCACATTTAAATAATTTTTCACTTTGCGTTCACGTTCACGTTCATTGTCACTTTTGGTGTTTCATTATGTATAATAAACAAAACCGTTTTTAATAAATTTAAATTTCTATAAGTAACTGGGAAGGTGCTATCGTAAGCAAAAAAAAATAGGACAACTAATTTTTGTATTTAAATCTGTCTCTATTTGAATATTTAATGAGTAGCCGAAATAAAATAGCACTTAAATAGTCAGCACTATTTTTATGTTGATATTATTGCTATAGCAAATGATGGATGGTCAATGAGACAAATTGCACTGCGGTATATAATTAACAAAAATTCGGTATCTAACAATTAAAAACCCGTAATATTTGAATCTGTCACCATAATTGTTTATTTTTCAAGAAATCCTCCACAAAAAATAAAATATACAATTTACCGTGTTATATTGTATAGTTTGGACGACACTCTAAGAGATGGCCCTAGTCTGCATTTTGTTAAATTATTTTGTCCTTCTACTATTTAAATTTGTATCAGGTGCATATTGATAATATTTTACATTTGAGTCAAATAATTGACTCGCCCTAGCCTGCTCATACCTAAAGATCCTGTAACGTGGTTAATCTATCAATATATGCAATAATTACCACTAAGAAAACTTTAGGGCTATAAATGTTTCTTGAGAATAAAAGTAAAAGTAGTTTGCTAATACGTACAGTCGCCGCCTCCCAAAAGTTCACGACTTGTCGTTGCCACAGTAATTTTTCCCATTTTTCTTTGATGTTCTTGCTAGTTTTGACTAAGCAAGCAATTTCTGTACCACTCCCTCTTTGAATGCTTCAGAATTATATTATATATGTAATTCAATATTCTCTAGTACGTAGCTAAGAAAGTAGTTGTTTTCAAGAGGTTTCTAC
>CAXKVY010002996.1:0-34604 GCA_964058915.1 Tetropium fuscum | reverse complement strand
CCCCTTGCCCCTCGGCTATTCGCCATTATTACATCGATGTTTCTTTTAAATTCCTCCATTGAAATATTTGGGGAAATGTAGCAACAATACAAGTATCCGAAGCTTGGGTGTATCCTGACATATCCCGCTACGACGAACATTTCCCTAACTACTGTCTTCTTATTCCTAAAAAATACAGCCACGTCGCATTTACTGTCCTTTATCCACCTGTTGTCCTTAGCCAGTGCCTTATTTGGTTCGCATATGGCCCCCCTGTCGTTACCTGTCCCCCCGGCTGTTTTTCGGGTCTCCTTGATTAGTACATTTATTTCTTTTATCATTCTACCCAACTTTTCGGCGAGTCCCCATAGCCCTGTTATTTCCGTGCCCTGTTCGTATGTGGCCGCTCGCCCTCTTTTGAACCCGCTATCTGGTAGCGAGTTCACCCTCTCCAAGACCTCGCCAAGAGGTGGAGACCTCGCCAAGGAGCTCCTTCTGGCGATATGGTCTCCTGTTTTGCCTTCATGCTCCACCTCTCCTCTTCCAGGTGCTGTCCCAAGCATCCCGGCCTGGTCGCCTACCAGAGATGCCGGCCAGTTGTTGAATAACGCTCGGGGGGGCCTTTGGTCTGTCGTTTTGCATTTTTAACCTACTGCCAGGTTTTATGGACGGCCGCCCCTCTGGAGTACAGACGCCGACCAGGCAAGCCGCACGCTCCGTAACAGACGCTGCCTGGATTTATAGTGTGTGCTTTTGGTCCGCCCCGACTATTTGATTTCACCGGTACCACCCATATCTGGGAGGCGTTCCCCTATCCGCCACCCAGGTTTCAACGTCTGACCTGACGGCAGCGAAGGTGGAATGTATAATTGCAGGCAAACCCAAAGCTGTTGTTGTGGCATCAGTTTACCTCCCCAAGATCAGGGCGGTTTACCACCGATTAGGGAAATGGAGGAACTGATGGCATACTGCCACTCCCAAAACTAAGAATTGATAATGGGCTGTGACGCCAACGCACACCATGTGACCTGGGGCAGTACAGACAGCAATGCAAGAGGTCAGTCACTTTATGACTATATTAACGGTAGTAATCTTAGTATAATTAACAGAGGTTGCGTACCGACATTTGTAAACTCTAGAAGTCAAACTATAATAGATATAACACTGGATGTAACACTATAAATAGATAGATATAGATAGATATATGATATATAATAGATATAACACTATAAATCAATCCAAAACTGGCATGTGCTTGACATTGTCACAATGGCAGACCACCGGTGGATTAACTTTGAATTTAATCTTGCTAAGCACAAAATAAACCTTTTCGGGGTCCCCGAGGAACCAACAGAGATCAATATCGAAGTCAGCTCGGGAAGAACCTGGAAAAACGACGTGCTCAATGATAGTGGCAGAATAGAGAAATTTACAGACACTCTAAAAACAGCCATGAGGAAAGCTTTTGAAACATCCTGCCCGCTCAGGGTCTTGAGAGACCCTGGTGAAGCCACTAAATGGTGGTGCCGGGACGGACTTGAAACAGAGGACAAGGACATCTTTCAATAAAGCAAAATGTACAAAACATGAATCAGACTGGGACCAATATAAGACCCATCGGGGGGAGTTTATAAAACTAGTTAGACAAAAACAAAGAAAAGCGTGGAGAGCCTACTGTGAGGAAATTGTAGACTACTCACAGGCGATGTAAAATCCTCACTAAAGACAAAAACCAAGATATAGGTATACTGAAAAGGGATGATGGTACTAAGACCAACAACCTTTGCGAAAGCCTAGAGCTGCTCATGCAAACTCACTTCCCTGAATCTGCCACAACAGATCGAAGGGAATAGCCAAATGAAATCGACACCCAACCAACAAATTCGGACTAGCAAACCGCCAACCAAATTGTAAGTGAAGACATAATCAAATGGGCAATCTCCCCATTCAAATCGCCAGGCATTGACGGCATATATCCAGCACTACTTCAGTGGGGCCTGGCTAAACTACTGCCGCACCTGGTTGGGATGTTTAGGATGATTACACCTGACACCTCTACATCCCAAAGACATGGAGAGAAGTAAAAGTATTGTTCATACCAAAAGCAGGGAGGATGGACTATTCCACCCCTAAAGCATAACGTCCTATTAGCGTAACTTCATTTCTACTGAAGACTATGGAGAAGCTATGTGAGCGATATCTGAGGGATGTAACATTGACTAACAATCCCGTGCACCCCAATCAACATGCACACACGCCAGGAAAGTCCACTGACACTGCCCTCTCTGGCAGTATGAATCCCTGGATCATAAGGAATCATAGATATAGAAGGTGCGTTTGACAAAACCACCTTTCCTAAAATTACAGCGGCCCTATCACATAGGAACGTTCCTCATATTGTGCGCAGCTGGATATCCAACATGCTCTCTAAAAGAGCAGTACAAATCAGTGCAGGAGACACTGTCACAAGAGGACTGGTTGCGAAAGGCTGTCCGCATGGAGGTGTTTTATCACCACTGCTATGGAATCTGGTTCTTGACAGCCTCCTAAACCACCTCAACGTGGAAGGATTCTACACAATTGCATACGCAGATGACTTAACGATACTGCTCAATGGAAAATTCGAAGGAGCCCTGTGTCGGAGAATGCAGATGGCCCTAAGAATAATGGAAAATTGGTGTCAGGAGCATGCTCTATCCGTCAATCCCAGGAAGACGGAAATGGTACTCTTCACAAGGAAAAGAAAACTGGAGCCAATGAGAGCACCTGTTCTCCTAAACACACCACTAAATGTTGCACAACGGGTGAAATACTTGGGGGGTAACTTTCGATGCTAAATTAAACTGGAATCTTCACCTCGAAAGAAGAATAGATAAGGCCTACATATCATACGAGCAGTGTCGCAGGACGGTAGGAAAAACCTGAGGAATGAAACCCAGGGTGGTCCTGTGGATTTACACAGCTATCATAAGACCAATGTTGGTCTATGGAGCTGTTGTTTGGTGACCCAAGAGTCAACAAATAACAGCAAAGCTCAAGCTAAGCCAGGTACAAAGAGTTGCCTGTCTGAGCATAGCCGGAGCTATGCGAACAACACCAACGAGAGCAATGCAGATAATGATGTGTCTTCTACCGCTAGACCTACATCTAGAAGAAGTGACTTTGACTACCATGACTCGATTGTCTTTTACATAATTATTTTATCTATTTCTTATATATATATATATATATATATATATATATATATATATATATATATATATATATATATATATATATATATATATATATATATATATATATATATATATATATAATGTCTCTTTGTTTGAAAATTGATTTATTTTGTTTAATAATGTTTTCTATTATCTCTAGTAATCTCGCTATAGAAGTTGACATTGTATGATAGGTACTGTCATTAAATTCTCAGGATTCCGTAACATTCACAACAAACACAATTATTTCTGTTATATGATTATATTGTTATATTATATGATATGTTTATATGATACATGTTTTACTTCATTGTTATTATGTTTTATATAGCATTTCGCTACCATATACCGTAGAGAGATGGTAGCGCTACCATCTCTCGAGTCATGCCATTATAATACGGTATTAACGATAATAACGATAAATATATAATTCAGGACACTTGTCTAGCCTTTGAATACGTAATCTTACTTTGTACTATTCCAACTATATGTATACCTAAATTTATATTTGTTTTTTGAGCAAACAACCTTATATCAAAAATGCACTAAGTATTCAGTAACGATTATCGTTGATTATTATTTATTTTAAGAAAATTCTATATAACGAAAATTATTAAGTTATTAAGTTCTTATTTACTTTTTAATATATATATATATATATATATATATATATATATATATATATATATATATATATATATATATATATATATATATATATATATATATATATATATATATATATATATATGCGCGCGCTACTGTCTCCGAAAACTCCGAAACACGTGAATGTGCGAGCAAAGTCTCCAGAACGGCAGAGTTCGTCCAGACTTCGTTCAAGAATCACTTCAGACCTCGCCCGTGGAAGCTCTCAATCAGATAATTTACTAACAATCAAACTCACATTCACAAATACTAACTATCAAGCTTATATACTTACTTTATACTTACGTTTAAAATTATCACTTAATACATACTCAATAACTAGGTATATCTAGCTGACTAGAATTATTGTTTTATTTTATTGTAAACTTATGTCCTTCGTTTATTCAACTTAAAAAATACTTATTTTTATATTATTCGTCACACCTAAGCTGAGGTTTAGGGTGCTGATTTTGTCATATTGTTATTTAAACTTCGATTCGTATTTTAATTGCCAACTACCTGTTTTCCAAAAGTATAATTATCGGTGTATTGTGATAGGCCGTAAATCCAGTACAGCCAGTAAACCGATAACTAATTAGTGTATAAATACTGAGCTGATTTAGAACAGAAGCAATGACATCTTAAATTCGGTGTTGTAACCTTGCTTTACCAGACGTCTATAAATTTTATAATTAAATTCAGTGTTCATAACTAGTAAATCATTCCGCTAAAGAGCTTAATATAGAGTGCTTCAGCCAGAGGTTACCCCTCGACCGTCCAGATACCGGAGGCGTTAGATTCACAGGTAAGCAAAGTTTTATTTCCGATTATGATAAGTTCCGTGAGTCGTTACCGTACGCAGGCTCGTGCTCCGCCCTGAGAACCGATAAGCTGTCGGCGTATTCCTACGCAAATTCCCCTCCTATGTAGTAGTTTTCTAGGTTTCGTAAAAAACCTGAGTGGCGCCCTTAGAAGCCCTGAATTAGGGGAGAAAAAATTCATTATTCGATCCTACTCACCTTCTGATATCGCCTAAACACTTACTTGTTTCGCCAATTCGCACTCGCGTCGTCTACCTGTAAAATTAGCAAAAAAATAGAAGTAAATTATCCTTAATTCTCCTTAATTAGTCCTCATTATCCTTAATTAGTCCACATACCTTCAACGGTTTTGTACCATACTCACCAGTTCGCTCTTATTATAAAATTAATAAGCTTTCTGTGGGGATTTCGTGGATAGATTACATTACTATATCGATACCTACCTACTGTTGTAAACATACCTACGCATTTAGTCATTCCACGTCTTACGTCTTATTTTATATACTATTTTTTTCTTCCTCCGAAAGGAGCGAACGTAAACATGTCGCCCAAAACGTGGGGCCTGCGACACATCGACACGGAACAAAAATAATCGCGAAAAAAGCCTAAAAATCATTAAAAAAACGATATTCGACATTTTGCATATATTCTCAGGAATTTTCCATAGCCACGGTGAAATAATAGGTTTATTCCAACAGACAAAAGGGAACCGTTCCCGAACCGTTATCGTTGGGTTTTGTGCGCAGGCGCCGCCTAGACATCGTTCCGATATCGGTTCCAAAATTAGGAGAGTTGGAACGGTTTAGTTACTGTTTAAGAATCGATTCCAAATGTCAAATTTAACATAACCCTACTTATAAATATAAGCGGTATACAAATGCAAATGGTGACAAAATGAATAACGTCTTAAGTGGTAAGTATACGAGTATTTAGTAGTATTGATTTATTTGATCAAATCAGTTTTTATTAGTATAAACTGATTATATTATGAACTATATTAATTTTTATACTTGCAAGAATATGTTGTAATTGCCACCAATTTACAACCCATATCATCGCAACCACAAGTTTTAGTTCGTGAGACTGATGAACCAACTTTAGTCAGCACGATAGGACCAAAAAATTCGTTAGCGTCGACGGATTATAAATGGAGCGTAAATGAAACAAAAATTTTGATAGACTCTTATGCCAAGTTTAGAAAAAAAGTCGGTACGTTTGATATAAGAAATATTAAACAGATGTGGGAAAAAATTGCTGCAGAACTAACTAAATTATATAATGTTAATGTGATTTCTAACAACTGTAATAACAGGTGGAAAGTCCTTGAAAGAAATTATAAAAAATTTGTGGATGACGAAAATAAAACCGGTAAGTAATTTTTATTGCCAAACCGTTTTGCTGGCAAAGTGCGTCAC
Source organism: Tetropium fuscum (assembly GCA_964058915.1). Taxonomy (NCBI): domain Eukaryota; kingdom Metazoa; phylum Arthropoda; class Insecta; order Coleoptera; family Cerambycidae; genus Tetropium; species Tetropium fuscum. Next base: position 28,529 of record CAXKVY010002996.1, on the reverse strand, counting down.
AAAATAGCAGTTTCATCTAATACAATAATACACTATAGTTATTTTTCTATTTTACTAGGTAGAGGTCGCAAATTTTTTGAATACAAAAATGAAATGGAACAAATCTTTGGCAAAAAGAAAAATGTGCTCCAGAAATTTTGTTGTCCAGTACTACAGTGAATAATTCACTAGAAAAGGACACTATAGAGGTAATGCTAGAGCGAAAGAAAAATAAAAATGAAGTCCCCAAGACACCTGTAACCTCTCTTAAATCACCTGCGTCCAGAAAAACTCAAGAAATAAAAAGAAAAATGTCAACTACTGAGAAAATAAGATTAGACAGAAAATCATATTATGATGCAAGATTAGAAATCGAGTGGCAGAAACTGCTAGAAATACAAAAAAGAAATAAGTTAATTGAAGAGAGAAATGAAATCATAAAGAATAAAAATTGTAACTCACTTGTAAATTAATTTATACTATAGGTACCTACCTGTTTTATATTCCTAAAAAATTTTTCTGATACATTTGAACATTACACCTTGTTAAATATTAGTTTAACTATTGTTAACTATTATTATGTGGTTATAATGTATATAAAATACCCTTACAAGTACTGTTAATAAGAGGATGTTATATTTTTGAAATAAAATTCATTTTCATATATCAAAACAAATATATTTTACAATGCTAATGAATTAGTCACACGTTCTCTAATGACAGAAGCTCCTATATCTTCCTCGTATTCATGGTCTTCAGCTTGCACAAATTGCAAATCATCATTTGGCATTATTTCATCAATATGTACTAAAAATTCATCTTCTATTGCTATATTATGCAACACACATGCAGCCCTTATAAAGTACACAAGAAACCTTATTCCTCTCAATTTAATATGGTATAACTGGCGAAATTTTTGCTTTAAAATCCCAAAGCAATGTTCTATAACAACGATTCTTTGCTAATTTCACATTATAATTTGTTTGCCTTCTCGTTAAATTTCCCCTGTCTTTATAAGGTGTCAGTAAGTTACCCTGTAAAGGATAGCCACTGTCACCTAAAAGAAAATATCTCCCACATTTTTCCTCTAGGTTCATGCTTAAAGGGGAGTTCCTAAATACACGGCTATCGTGTACTGATCCGGGATATCCGATAAATACATCTCTTATTTTCCTTTGAGGGTCACAAACTGCCTGCATCTAAAAAAAATATATTGCAATATTCTATTCAACTTAAAATTTGTTTAAAAACAAAGACAATTTTTAAGGTTATAAACTTTATATCTATATACGTACCTGAATTGAAAAAAATCCTTTTCGATTTATATATGAGTCAGGGTCATTACTAGGCTTATCTATTTTAATGTGACTTCCATCTATTGCACCGATTACATTGGGAAACCCATTATTTCTGAAATATTCCTCACTAATGTGTTTCTAAATTTCATCTGGCCATTTTATAATATCTGCAGATAAATTATTCAGAAACAAAGTAAGTCGTCTTAAAATTCTATTTACTGAACTTATAGTTATATCGAACCTATCGCCTACGTCCCTAAAACTTGCAGTTTGGTGCCCCATATACCACATATAAATTATAACCTTAAATGAAAATGGTATAAAGTAAAATCATATGAAATCTACATGCAGGAAAATTTGAAGAGAAATTTGTAATTTACTGAATTTAAAAAATGTTGGTAGGTATCAAGGAGAGTGGGGTAATTCTAGTAGTATCTTTGGTAGGTATCTATGATAATACCTACAAGATATGTAGTATGCTACTCAATGAACTATAGTTTAAGAACAAACCTGATGTAAAGCAGAAATATTTGCGTATTGCCCAGCGTGTCTGTGAAAATAGGGGCTGGCTTCACACCTTGCACTTATATTTTCCCCAATACCTCTTGACATACGAAAATGTTCAAAGAATACCTCTGGGGAATATTCTTGTACCGTCCCTTCTAAAATTAAAAAAGAATAGAAAGCCTCAGTGCAGTAGTTTTATGTAAGAAATGTTTGACCTCAGTATTCAATCTCACCTAAATAATTTTGATTTTTTACTCTCGGTTCGGTTACGAGCACTTCCAAATCTTCGTCACTGGTCTCATCGGACTCAAAATCAGTATATTCTTCGTTGTCACTCATTTTTTGTTAAAACCATAGGTTAAATTAACAGAAAAACAATCAAATTTACACGGTCTCCCAAAACCACAAAACAGCTGATTTGCTGGAAAGTGTGTAATACGCTAGTCAGTACCACTAGTACTTGCTTTTAATCGGGTAACGAAATTACCGTTCTGTAACCGGTTCAGAAACGATTCTAAATGGGTTGGAACATAAAAATTACCGTGTACGGAACGATTACGTTGTGGTTGGAACGCATTTTCTCTACTGCGCACGAGCGTAATCGTTCCGAGAACGGTTTTCGGCGATAGGAGAAATTATCAAACATTTTACTGTATTCTAAAGTATCAGGACCGGAATTAGAGAACTTTTATCCAAAAATTTTATTTTATTTTGTGACCGCTGATGTGAGAGAAGTTGTACAAAAATTCACTGCATTCAAAGGCATCAATCCGGAATTTTTATAGAAAAATTTGTGGTTTCATAATCTTATTGCAGCGGATATGACAAAAGTCTAAAATAACTTTACTCAATACTTATTATACTACATGGCAGGACTTAGGAATAGAATTCTCGTAAAGCATTTCAATATCCATCACAACAAGTGTAATAAAAACAAATCAAATTTCATCAAACCTATAGACCACAGGGTCGGACTTAGAAATTTCTTACGAAAATTCATAATTAAAAAAAATTAGGTCACTACTGCAGCCACTGATAACGAAGCAACCAAGAGTGAATATTACTAAACCAGTAAACGTATACGGGACTGACCCGAAATATCTAAAAATATTTCTTTTTCTTTTCATATTCCATTATTCTCGTTAGTTAATAATCACTCAACCTAGATAATTTTTTTTTCTCAAAAGTAAGGCTACGTTGCTCAATGGTGTCTAACTTTGAGCAACGAGAGCACGCGGCGCAGACGGCACTGACTACGCCAATGCTACATTCGACGCATATACTCTTTACATAACCGTATAAACGACCTCAAGAAAAGAAGAACCTTAACAGAAGAAAGAAACACAACATCAATTGATAACCACAACCGTGATCCATATCAGTTTCTGTGCGGTCAGAAGATCCGGCGGACCGAGTAGTTGGACGAGGACAGCACAGTAATCTGAAGGAACGGCACGGTTATACGAAGATAGAAGATGGCCCAGTCATTGGGAACGACCGGTGCGATAAGGAAACGAAGACCAGAGACGTCGGCACTTAGTCGATCGAATCAAGTGTACCTAAGTATGGAAAGGGAATCAGACGCAGAAACGATAGATCGGAACAATCACGACGCGGATTCCAACCATACAAACAGCATCAGAAGCGTAAACTCCAGCGTAAACACAACAACAGAAAATATTCCAAATTATTCACCGAATCCGCGAAACAGGATACAAACAGAACGAGTCGCGGACAGAAACGACAGGGTACCCACGTATACCACAATAGATGAATTGGGAGAGACCACGGCGAACATACCAAACGAACCAAACCCAGTAGTCACTAACCAGACGGAAGATCTCGTAGAAAGACTCACTAGATCCTTTAATGAAGCAATTCGTACCCTTGCGGATACGCAACTAACGGCTATCCTAAATACGCAGAACAGGGTCATGTACAAACGCGAAGAAGAGAACAGGCGTTAACCTATGGCAGCACCAACCTTCTCAGCACAGAGCTGGAGGATCCTAAGATATTTGTAAATAAGATGGACATATACTTCCTCGAATGGGGCATAACAAATCAAAGAGAACAGTTCGACATAACCATTTCTCAGCTACGAGGAGAAGCAGAGAGATGGGCCAGGCACTTCACAAATCAGAATATGGAGTATTACAAATTCGGAGTATTCGGAGTAATTGGAGTATTCGTACCTCAAATCATCAAGAAATACAATTCGGATCAATTCATAGCTGCAACGTTAGACAAGATATTTAGCTTACGACAGAAACGAGGAGAAAGCGCAGAACAGTTCCTGCTGTACAAAAGGGCACTTACGACCAGAGTGGACCCCGGAAGACCGGAGCACATCATGACAAAAATGTTCATAAAACAATTGTTTCCAGATCTACGACTCCAATTACACGCTATAGCTCCAACAAATTTCGAGGAGCTACTCGAGAAAACCAGTTTAATCGAGGCTGACCTTCGAGACAGTTACGATTATAGTCGCGCTTCTGGCCCATAACAACGCAGCGCGATCAGTAAGCCAACCACCACCAACACGACAATCACCATCGAGCGCGACCAATGCTCAAGTAACATCGACACCCTACAAAATCAACACAATCGACAGAATGCCCGCAGAACCAAGACATCAGACCGTCGCAGAATCGCAGACACCCTCAACGTCTCAACAATAGACTCAACGTCGACCATACCTTCGGGATCCCAATCCCAAGTAACATCAGCAACAGACGCATCGGATAATCAACAACAAGCAGAAAAACCCACTGACCACAACGTGTTCGAACCTAATGAACATCCGCAGAAAGCACTAACTAATCACCACCAAGTCACTCAGAACATCGAGACGAAGCCCCTGACAAAATATGAAGTAACTCAAACTTCCTCGACGACATCAACGCCACCTGCCAGCAAGCAGAATCAAGTTACCTTTAAAACACCTCTTGAGACAACAGTCGAAACGCTCTATCCGACTATGCCAGTACGAACGATGGGACACTGTCAGGATCTGCCTAGAATCAGGGTAACTAAGAGCGGCGAGCAACATCGTAAACTCGACCCTAATCTCCGACACCGAGTCGATCGACTCGGATAAAAAGCCTCGATTTACACAGGCAAGCGAGAGTAACGCCATCCAATCGCTAGGGGAGATATCCACTGGAGTAACCATCCAAAAGGACAACCACGTTACGAGATTTCAAGTGCTGTCAGGTTTAAACGAAGACGCCATCTTAGGCATTACGTTCTTAGAACAGTTATCCACCCATTTAGATTTTGAAAGACGCTGTGTCTACCTAGGCACAGCGACCCGACAAACAGTATATTGGAATCAACCTCAGCTAACTATTACAGAAGGCGCTGCTGAGCCTCCGGAGACTATACCGGCAGGACCGACCCCAGAATTTATTAACCCCCTCTTAGCAGAATTCGCAGACGTCTTTCGTAACGAGCCATGCATACATACAACCAGATCTATCATGCACCAGATACACCCGATAACCGATCGTGTGGTACACAAGCGTCCATACCCGATGGGACCACAAAAAAGTAAAATACTCTATGAGCAGTTATGGAGATGCTAATTGCTAGAGTAATAGAGCCGTCTAACTCCCCTTTTGCGTCACCTCCGGCGATCATTGAAAGACCCGGGAAAAAACGCGTTTCTGTGTCGACTTCCGAGAACTGAATGCTAATACAGTTAGCGAAGCCTCGCTGCTTCCAGTGATACCAGAAACCCTGAAAGCCACCCCAGATGGAGCGACGTATGAGTTTAATGTTATGCCTTTCGGCCTAAAAAATGCGCCGACCACTTTCCAGAACTTCATGACTCGGGAAGTGTTAACAGGCTACCTACATACATGCTTTTGTAAAAGTCTATTTAGATGATATCCTCGTGTATTCCGAAAACCTTCCCGATCATGTGAAACATTTGAAACTGGTCTTGCAAAGGTTAAGGACCCATAAACTCAGCGCCTCGTTCGAAAAATGTACCTTCGCGACAAGGGAACTGAAATATTTAGGACACATCATATCTGGCACTACCACCCGGCCGCAACAGGAACATAAAGACTCCATCATAAATTTCTGCCCCCCAACGAATAAAAAACAGCTGCAACGTTTCCTAGGGATATGCAATTGGGTAAGAGAGTATCTGCCCGATGCCGCGAAGATGACTACTATTAACAAAACTGTTAAGAAAGGATGTCCCCTTCCGGTGGAACGCTGACAGTGACGACGCATTTTGGCAGATACAGAACATGATCCTCCATGACGAACTAGTCTTACATCGACCTGATATGGGAAAGAAATTCATTTTATAAACTGACGCGAGTATGATCGGACTCGGCGCAGTATTATACCAAAAAGGGGATAGTGTGGAGCATACGTAAATACCAGCATTTTCTGGAGCATCGGCATTTTACCTTGAAGACCGATAGTCGCTCCTTAGTGTGGTTAAACAAGTATAAAGACACTAAAGCGAAACTGGCCCGATGGTCGTTGTTGCTGCAGGAGTTTGATTTCGAAATAGAACACTGTCAGGGAAGCAGCATGAGTTTCCCGACTACTTAAGCCGAAACCTGGTAAAGAATGACAAGCATGAACCCGACGAAGACAAACTACTGACACCCATATTTATCCCTAAAGACAGAGAAAGGTCAGACCAACAGATAGAGTCCCATCAATCACCGTTAATCTACAACATACAGGAAATACAAGAAGATCTTTTTAGAGTACCCAATGGTTACGCGCTAGCGCACTGTGTATCTGCGGATATGAACATGAGCAAGGGCATTGCAAAAAGGTTCCTTCAATTGTATGGCAGGCTAAAAGACGCAGTAGGACATTCAAATGAAACTGGCCAGATCCGTACGATCCAAGCGGACGGACATACCGTATACTACTTGATTACTAAACAAAAATATTACGAGAAACCCACCTATGATACGATGAAAGCAGCCCTTATAACCTTGCGACAACACATGTTAAACCACGACGTCATGAAACTCGCGATACCCACTTTAGGATGCGGGCTAGACCAACACCGTTGGGATCGGGTAAGGGACCTGTTGCAGCACATATTTAAGGACACTGAGATACAAATTTTAGTATGCCATTGGAATAATCAGACAAATAACCCAGAAACCAATACCCTTGACGTCGGAGTCCTAGTGAGCCGAGTCAAAAAGAGTCAAAAGAATTCCCGAAATATTCGTGCAGAAATAAGCAAATGGAATGATATCCAAAGGAACGGGGCGCAGACAGCAAAAGACATCAAAATCATCGAACAATACGAAGTCAAAGAAGAGCACCTCTACTTCCGAGATGCGGCGGGAGACAAATTGGTAGTACCAAAATGGATGCAAAAAATGGTCACTTTTAACACTCACGAAAATCATGAGGTCGCACACCCAGGAATAGACGAAACCGTCAGACAGATCCAGATGCTGTTCCGATGGAAAGGGATGAGGCATACCGTAACGGAGTACCTAGCCAGCCTACCACCAGCGAGCCTGTCCCTGTCGAGAGGAACGTACAGGAGATCAAAAAAACACTAAGAACACTACTAATACGCAAAAGCGATCCAAGCTGGGACAAACACTTGGAGAAGACAGCTTTTATACTGAGAAACAGAACCAACACTGCGACGGGCTACACGCCAGCGGAGATTTTACTTGGGTACGATCCACCAAAACTAGGAAGCTGGGAAGTGCCTGAGTACAAGCAGAAGCGGCGCCAAAGCGCAAGTACCAAGACCATTACCATTCAAGATAATCACCAAGAAGAGACTCGTAGAGAAATCAAACAGAACGTTCTTACAGGCGACGTAAGGCGGGAGTATTAGAAAGCGTAGTGGCCAGGCAGTTACAATTTCAGAGCAAGTACCACTCGCCGGAAGAACCGTTAGTTACTTTCGAGCCTGGGCAAGAAGTTTTACGCCGAAACATGATTCACGGGAATAAACCATTCCAACCCAAATGGGGTGGTCCTTTCAAAATACTGAAAAAGATATCCAAGACCATCTATGAGATCAACCAGAACGGAAAGCCGACCACATACCACGTCGATAAATTAAGACCCTATCCAAAGGGTAACCGAGATCCAGATAGAAATCGAGGACGCTCGGACCCATCATCGGATTCCCCAGACGATTCAGCCGAATCCACGTCTGGTGAATCAGATATTGAAGAAATCCCTGAAATCCACCCGCCTAGAGGTCTAGAAACGACCCACGTCAACCCTGTTGAGCCCGGCAGGGTAGAAGACGTCACCCCTTACCCCACAATCTCTACCGCTACCAAACCTTCTAAACTTCCCTCCGAAACTCCCCTTATCCGTGTCACACAAGGTACTGCAGTCCCTGATGAGTCTATCTCCTTAGACGAAACATTCTCAGACGACGAGTTCGAAACTCCCAACCAAATAGAGGTGACAGCCATGGTACACCACTCCGGTCCAGCAGAGGATCCAGAGGATGTCCCCAATGACTGGTCCCAGTAAAGAATCAAAGAAGCAAAGAAGACTCGCGTATCGCGACATCGATCTTGTACGTATGTTATCACTGTATATATTAGAATTAAGTTAGGGAAATAGGTAATAAACATTCAATTACTCGTATACCTTGTTATATATAACATATATTGTATTTTTCTTATATTTACTAGTACCTATAGGCCACAAAAGTAACGTAATCATTTACTAACAGATATTTAACGACACCTAGATACTTAAATATTCTGTTATATAACACGTATAGTTTATTTATCTTTTATTAATATTATCGCCAAGTAGGCGATAATCATATATAAATCAAATATATTTATTTTACTATTTAGCAAAAATCGGGACCAACGTCCAACTTTGTTTATTTCTGCAAATGTATTCATATAGGTATAGTTAAGTCATGAACAAAATATATTTATTTTCTTTTATTACTAAGCAAGGTATGAACTAGTCTAGTATCCATTTTAGTACCTTCATGAATGTATTTATTTCTATTATAATGTGCATATCAAACATTTTGTTTATACATGAAATATCTTAAGGCCGTCAATATCAACAGGCCGAAATATCAACAGGCCGAAATATCAACAGGCAAATTAAAACTCGCATTCTACGTATAACATCTCATATTACTATTATTACTCTGAAAATGTATTCCACTGTAAGATTGAATAGCTAAAAGTTGTATTTGTTAAGTAAGGTAGGGACCAGCTAAACGGCGCACCAAAATTACTGTACCTTATATGAATAAACACAACGACAAATATCAGGCACCCTAAACCGTCATCTCAGAGGGGGGGGGGGCGTGTCGCATATATCAGGTTTTTGGACCCCGCCACTGACACGGATGCAGCCAGGCGCGCGCTACTTGAATTCTCCGAAACACGTGAATGCGCGAGCAAAGTCTCCAGAACGGCAGAGTTCGTCCAGACTTCGTTCAAGAATCACTTCAGACCTCGCGCGTAGAAGCTCTCAATCAGATTATTTACTAACTACTTACTTACTAACTACTTACTTTAATCAAACTCACATTCCCAAATACTAACTATCAAGCATACTTACGTTTAAAATTATCACTTAATACTTACTCAATAACTAGGTATATCTAGCTGACTAGAATTATTGTTTTATTTTATTGTAAACTCATGTCCTTCGTTTATTCAACTTGAAAAATACTTATTTTTATATTATTTGTCACACCTAAGCTGAGGTTTAGGGTGCTGATTTTGTCAGATTGTTATTTAAACTTCGATTGGTATTTTAATTGCCAACTACCTGTTTTCCAAAAGTATAATTATCGGTGTATTGTGATACGCCGTAAATCCAGTACAGCCAGTATAAATACTGAGCTGATTGAGAACAGAAGCAATGACGTCTTCAGAGATCTTCATAAAACGTCACTGCAAATGTTGGAGTATTAATATTTTAAATTCAAGTATAAATGATCAATGAAATAAATCGTATACTGCTCTGAAGATCCTTAAGAAAGGTGAAAGAACTTGTACAACTTCTAAGTGGTTCGTTTTCGTGTGTATAGTGGTTCATTTCCGTATGTGTGTCCAGATATAGCACTGGTAAGTGTGTTTTCCTTCTTATTCGTCTATTTGCTTATTTCTATGTAATGAAATGCTACAAATCCAAGATTACTTTTCACAAAATAAATATGAATAGCAAAGAATTTATATATAAGAATTTATAGCAAAGCTAATATATATATATATATATATATATATATATATATATATATATATATATATATATATATATATATATATATATATATATATATATATATATATATATATATATATATATATATATATATATATATATATATATATATATATATATATATATATATTGTAAGGTTTAATTCGCTTTATGTTAAATTTTGTTTGTTACTATTTTATTATATTTTCTTAAGAGATTTATTAAAAAAAAATTATCCTTATTATTATTATATTTTTTATTCCCAGGCTAGCTCATTACCTCTTACCTTTCTTTAGCATGTAGGTACTCTTCCCAGTAGTGAATTCTATAAAGCTTTAGTGAAATTTAATGTAGATAGGTATGAAAAAACTATGCAATGTAGACAATTAAACTATAGTGCAACAAATATATATATCTTGTTTTATTTTTATAAAGAAGTTGAAAATTTAAATAGTACCTTGTACTTATAATTTCATATTTATGAACAAATAGACACCATTCTAATACTAATTAAATACTAAAAATAGATATATGTATTATTTAATTTAGATAACAACAATGTGTTTCTATTATATTGATAACTAATTATATATATAAAACTTAGGTAGGTATTCAATCTAAAATTTTATGTCTTCTACCTATATACTATCAGTGATATACATTGGTGTTGTCCTGGTCATCTATACAAACTCTTTGCCTATGAATTATGAAAAAAACTGTTCGCAGAGGCGCCCCCTATTGAGGTTATTAGTTTCGGTTAAAACATGGCCGTTTGGAAACGTTATATATTAGCAATTTAACTAAATATGTTTCAGATACCTTATTGTATTATTGGTTGAAGTTAATGTAACTTCTCCTTTTGTAGGAAATCCTATGAACTCCTTGGCTACTGCATATATATGGATCGATGCTGCCGCTTACATAGGCGATTTACTATCCATCCTTGGCTATTCTTATAGGGTAAGTGCTCCTTTTCTTATTTTATGGTTTTCATCATTGTTTTTCTTCTCAAATTTTCTCCAAACCAATTCCGCTTCTCTCGTTTTTTTCTCCTTTTCCCTTACTAATCAACAACTTTTTTTTAAACGTCCCTGTTTTCTTTTTTCCCGTCTACTAGATAATTTATTTTTAATGCGATACACATTATTTAAAATGTCTATAGCGCACTCACATCAAGTTTATTCATACTTTCACTATTAATGTTTGTTTTACCTTAATCTACGTATTACAATTAGTATCAATGTCTTTTGGATAATCTATAATTCTCTTAAACTATTTCCTAACTATATAATGTCTATTTGTTTCTTAAATTTGGTCTATCTTATTCAATAGAATATCTTTCTGTTCTCTCTGTACTCTCGCTGTAGATTTGAAATATTATGACAGGTACTGTCATTAAATTTTTACGAATTCAGAATATTTACAACAATCACAATTATTTCTTTTTAAATGACTTTATTTCACTGTACTATGTGACATGCTTAAGCTTTACAGATTTTACTTGATTGTCAAACCGTTTTATATCCATTTTGCTACCATACAGCTTCGACAAGTTGCTAGCATCATGCCTATAGTTGCTAGAATATGTGTGCTTGCAACAAGATAGCTAGAATCATGCCATGATTATATGTTATTAACAATAAATATATTATTTAGGAATCTTATGTCCAGCATTTGACTATGTATCCCCACTTTGTCAAATTTCAACTATATGTACACTGAACTGTGGACGTTTTTTCAGAGCAATCAATCTTATATCAACAATATGCTAGGTAGGTATGCAATCTTGTTCATCTTTGGATATTAAACGTAAAATTTATATCTTACGAACATCTGTGAAGGTTTCTATTTTCACTTTAAGTTCCCAAATTTATTTAACCAGTTTTCTTGCATAAGGAAACTATTAAATCAATTTTAATGTTGATGTAATTTACTTTTATGTATTATTTTATAATAATGATTTGTACATCCGGTCAAATTTTAATGACCGGTCAAGGTCAATGACCTAAACATCTGGCGTCTAGACTACATCCGGTCAAGGTCAAAGGTCAAGCTGTTGACCACTGGTCTAGTCGACAAATTCCGCCACTGGTCAAGCCGTTGACCACTGGTCAAGCACATCAATTCGGCTACTGGTCAAGCCGTTGACAACTGGTCAAACACATCAATTCGGCCACTGGTCAAGCTGTTGACCACTGGTCAAGATAAATTCTACCACCGGTCAAGCCGTTGACCACTGGTCAAACACATCAATTCGGCCACTGGTCAAGCTGTTTACCACTGGTCAAGATCATCAATTCGGACACTGGTCAAGCCTTTGACCACTGGTCAAGACAAATTCCACCACTGGTCAAGCCGTTGACCACTGGTCAAGCACATCAATTCGACTACTGGTCAAGCCGTTGACCACTGGTCAAACCCATCAATTCGACCACTGGTCAAGCCGTTGGTCACTGGTCAAGCCGTTGATCACTGGTCAAGCTCAAAGGCGTAGACGTTAGAAGCGCTTTTTGGAAGCTTGGAAGAGCCGTTTCGCGTTTGGGGGAAAGGACACCAGAGAAACTCTCAAAAAAAAGAGAAATTGCCTTGGAAGCGTGCAAAAAGTACTTTAGACCCTAAAAATTAAACAGTGTAATATTCCGCTAATATATAATAAGTCGATTTATATATTATAGACAATCAGGAAAAGCATAAGGTTATTGACCTAAACATCTGGCGTTAAGATTGCATACTAGCGAATGACGTAAGCATCTATTTATAGAATATTTATGGAATGCTATCCTTGATAGCATTCAAAATTTCGATACATCTAATTATGATGCTGATAACATCCACAATATACCCCAAAACAGAGTCTATTGTGGGGAAAATGAAGGATGAATATTCTGGAAAAATCATTGAATCTTTTTATGGTACTGGCGCCAAAGCATACTGTGTTAAAGCTGATGATGTGATGAAGAAGGCTAAGGGTGTTTCCAAAAGTGTCATCAAACATTACATTATCAAACAAATTGATTTTTCTGATTATGCTCAAATTGTGGAAAATGGTGGCATAATATTCCGTAAAATGTCCATATTTACATCCACTTTACATACCATTCATACAGAGCTAAAAAATAAAATAGCACTATCATCAGCTGATGATAAGAGATATGTTATACCTGGTGATGTAAAAACTTTGGCTTGGGGGCATTATAAGCTCAACCCACCAGATGAGAGTGATAGAAATTTGGATATTTTGATACAATATGCAGAAGAGATAATAGAAATGGAAAAAGCCGCAATGGAATGGGATTTTGATTTGGACTTATTGGATTTATGATTTTATATAAATATTTAAATGTTCATTACCGTAATTTGCATATATTAATATAATACTGCGTACTTATTAGAACACAGATGATTGTTAGTATATTTTTTGGATTTGTGAGAAGAAATAAAATATAATATGTTTATTAAAATTTGTTTTATTTCATCATAATTATAAGCTATGACATCATAAAATTTTCATGTAAATAAAATACATTTGATAAAGCACATATACATTTCGATTTTGAATGATAAAAACATTTGGGGATAGATTGTTCCAACCCAGGCTGTTCTTCAAATTCAATAATGGGCTTGAAAGTATATTGACGCAGATATTCAGCCTTTTCTCTTCCTTTAACATAAATACATTCCTCTTTTGAAGTTAAATCCTCAAAAATGTCATTAAATCGGTGTAGCGATGTAAATCCTACATCCCATTGAATACAATGATGGTTTCTAGTCACCCAATTAGCTTGTCTTTGAAGTTCAGGTGGGAGCATATCCATCGAAAAAGGTGGTTTAAACATATAATGACATATCATTTCGCCGTCTAAACCAGCTAACTCTTTAACTATGAATTTATTGTTCTCCACTTTGAACCCTTGCACGTCTAGAATTAATGGCATATTTTTAAATTTTCTAATTTTCTGATCACAACGACTTTTAAACTATATATTTCAACTGCTTTTTTTAATTCTCGAAGATTCTTTTGGTGGTTTATCAAGGCCCTTCTGTACTTGGTCGATCATCACCGCTCACCTGATAGTTTTGTAATAACGTTTCCTTTTATGTCTCTTTCATATTAATCATTTTCCAAATACGTAAAAATATATCAATTTATTTCATTTATTTATGGGTAAGTATACAAATTAGCTACAATTATTTCATTATCTTAAAATATATCACATAGAGAGTAAAACAAATCAAGTCAAATTATGAGGTAGTTCCACATCAGTTTTATCATCATCACTCTCACATTCTTCATCATAAGTAGGCTTTAACAGACCATTCCTTAAATATTTCTTCAATGGGTATAGAAAACTTCCCAGATTTAACCCCATTAAACCATCAACTAAGCGCTTATATAGGGCAAATGTCGCTTCAATATGTCGCTTATATAAGCGACATATAGGGTTTTCTAAAAACAATTCGAGTTTAACCGCTTTTTGTAATTTTGTGCAAGTTCGTCACACTCTTCAGGACTGGTTTATTGTAGAAGACATATTTTAATGTCCTAATAATAAGTACTAGTATAAATAGTACTAATAATAAGTACTATAGTTTCTATAGTACTAGAAAAAGAAATTAATAAAATTCTGTCAAGAAGACATTTTGTTGTAACTGATAAACGTGTATACGAATAATATACAGTCCACTGTTATATTTTATTTGCATCATTTTTTAGTAATAAATTTAGATGTAAATAAAACCAGCGAAAGCCACGAAACATAAACATAAAACTGGTCCTTCGAGCCGGATTGTAAATCGATTAAAATATCGAAAATCGAAGTGTCAGTTCATCATCGAAACGAAACACAATTATTTAGAGCTTGGATTTCACAAGAAGCGGCCGGCGTACGGAGATCGATTTCAGCAAAAAACAACGAGGAGGAATCCACAGCAAAGGTGGTCCCAAGGAAACGAAGAGAAGCAGACGTATGAGTATACGAGTAGGTGAAAAGAATAGCGGTGAGGTTGTTTATTTCCCATTTCACTAAATATTTTGTCTTAAAACGCTAGATACTTAACTGAGAAAAAACGAGATTTTCTATAGCATATATCGGTAGGTATCATATTAACGTAAAAATAAATTATTGTTGTCCCATTGTTTAAATACGCGAAAATGGCAGATATAAAAATATTAATTGCAAAACGAGGTGCATTAAAGGCACAAGTCACGAGATTTAAATGATTTTTAGAACAAGTTACTGTCGATCGAGTTAACGAATTGAATGTTAGACTGCAAATCATAGAACGAATAATTGATGATTTTAACAATGTGCAATTAGAAATAGAGTCACTGAAACCTGAAGAATTAGAATTAGATACGCGTGAAGAGTTTGAAAATACGTTATTTAGTAATATAGCTAAGGCTAAGAGTAAAATATCTGAACTGACTAAAGTTGGCGCGCAAGGCACTCATCTTGATGAAGCTAATGAGAATCTGAAACACGCGGCAACTGAATTAGAATT
The DNA here is from genome assembly GCA_964058915.1 of Tetropium fuscum. Taxonomy (NCBI): domain Eukaryota; kingdom Metazoa; phylum Arthropoda; class Insecta; order Coleoptera; family Cerambycidae; genus Tetropium; species Tetropium fuscum. The sequence goes on along the minus strand of CAXKVY010002996.1, from coordinate 13,023 downwards.
AACAAAATTGGAGAATACGACAAATGGTACAAGTTTAAAAACACATTTATATCATTAGTAGATAAAAATTCGAAATTCGATAAAGTACAGAAATTTTATAGATTACTAGAATGCCTAGAGGGTAACGCAGAAAAGGTTATCTCAGAATTAGAGGTTTCAGATAAAAATTATGAAGTAGCGTGGGCAATGTTAAAAGAAAGGTTCGAGGATAAACAGGGTATTATACAAAAACATTTAAAGGCGTTGGTAGATTTGGAAACATTGAAATATGATTCAATAAACGAATTGCGTAAATTTCTGGATTAATTTAATGGTCATTGGCGTGCTTTAAAAGCTCTCGGTGAGCCGATAGATTCTTGGGATAGGTTATTAATTTTACTTATGTCGAGAAAATTAGTCGGTCAAACAAAAACATTGTGGGAAGAGGTTAGAATTGTTAGAAATAATGGGGAAACAACAATAGATGAATTCAAGGCATTTTTAGTACAAAGAAGTAAGAGTCTCAAAGCTCGTGAAGATAAAGAAAGACAAGTAAAACCGGTAAAAAGAGAAACGAAACGGGAGCTTATGTCACCACTAAACCTGATATCAAATGTAAATTTTGTAATAGTCCCATTATATATATTTTTGTGATAAATAAACAATAATTGCTTAAGAGCTAATCATTTTGTCAAAGAATGTAGAGCAGACGGTTGTAAAAAATGCGGACGCAAACACAATACAATATTGCATGATAATGAATTTAATAAAAATCAAACTGAAATAAGAGATGTTGGAGAATCCTCTAATTCTACAAATGTAAATACGATTAGTGCTAGTAGTTTATTAGTAACAAATGTTAACTTTGAAAAACGCATTCAAATTTTGTTGCCCACGATAATGACATGTATTAGATAGCGACGGAAACTACCATAAAGCTAGATGTATGTTAGACAGTGGTTCCCAGATATGTTTTTAACAGATAAATTAGCAAATAAAAATTTAAACGGGAATATGTAAATTTTATGAGAGAATATAGAGAAATGGGTCACATGATACAAATAGACGAAAAATTGCAAAATCAGAGCATTTATGTAATAAAACAAATGGGGTATATTATTTACCACATCATGGTGTTATCAACCCACATAGCATCACTACAAGATTACGCGTGGTTTTTGACGGTTATTGTAAATTAAGCTCAAATCTATCGTTAAATGATGTCCTAAAAACGGGACCCAACTTACAAGGTGGTGTGTTTTCCATTATGTGTAAATTTCGTAAACACAACGTAGCTATTACCTCAGATATAGCTAAGATGTATAGAATGATAAATGTTAATGAGCGTCAGCGAGATTTGCAAAGAATCGTATGGAGAGAAGATAAAAATCATAACTTAGAACATTACAGACTAAACACGGTTACATATGGCACTGGACCTGCTGTGTTCTTAGCGATACATTGTTTGAAACAAGTAGCTTTAGATATTAGAAATAAATCACCAGAGGCAGCGTCAGTTATCGAACATGATTTTTATATGGACGCTCTCATAACAGGTGGAGATACGGTAAAGCAAGTAAGCGATTTAGCACGAACTATTTACGAATCATTAGCGGAATACGGTTTCATTTTACGGAAGTGGAATTCAAATGAACGAGCTGTCTTGCAAAATATATCTTTGGAAAATTCTAGACTAGAAGGTCACGTTATAACAGATAGTGTGTCTACGCTTGCCGTTCTCTATAACCAAGAAAAAATAAAAAACGGAAACGAGCTCTGCGGTCAGCGTTGATACGTGAAATAAGTAGTGAAAAGTAGGAATTATCTCGAGAATGAGATCGATGGTTGTTAATTGCTCAACTAGCTATATGATTTATTAAAGGGGCGCCACGAAGTTTTATAGAAAAACCTAGAAAATATCTACAATAGCTGGCGTAGATTTTTACTACTAGCTCGACGGTACTCAGGGTCGAAGATCCGTGCATCCTGCGATTTACGAAAGAAAATACCATAATATAACAATTAATTGTCACTTATCTTTATTTACTCTCTGTTCTCGGCTTCGTAGTTCACTTTAAATTAATGAAAAAATTACGGTATTGATTTAAGAATGAACTGACTCTAGTTATAGGTTGTACTAATAACTGCAATAGGGAAACTGAATTTAACGGTGTAGGTTAACTATTAATTTATTTAATTTATTCTAGTCAGTTATTGCGCAGACTTGTTAAATGCTGGGCAAGGAATCTCGTGTCTCATCCAATCTTATTAAGTGTCGGATCGACAATAAGAAAAAAATACTAATCAGAGGTACGGGAAATGGAAAGCGAAATTAAACAAGTAATTAAAACAAAATTTACAAAAACGTGGCCCAATGAACGCACCTCAGATAAGGCGAAAACTAAAATGCATAATTTCTAAGAAAGCTACTGGAATTACTATTGTGAAAACGTCAGGTATTTAATATATTAGATGATTACGTATGACTTGGAGTGTCGAAATTAACATGAAAATCTAGAATTGACTTTGTATGAATTATGAATGTCGATAGAAATGTAATGTAAGATGTTGGAATGTGAATGGAAAATTTACCGCGTTGGATAAGATTCGTCTTGTATTCTGACTGACTGCTCGCCATCCGTTGTATTTCCTATTTTTGACTGCTATTTCTCCCGAAATACTTTAGTCGGTTTTCATTTATTGTTAATTATTGTCGTGTTCTGGACTGGCTGGTTTTTTGGATGTTTGTCATTGACTTATGGCTTGGGATTATGCAAGGATCATTTGCGGGTGGTTAATGCTGTTGTTGTTATTGCTTGTTAGTATACATAAGCAGAAGCGGGCTGTAAAAGCGTTGGTACAAAAATCTTATATCTATGTTAGTGTTAGTGTGTGTATGGGTCTTTTATTACGTTATTTTATTATTATCTATTTATGCCCCTTTTTGGCTATTGTTAATTTATTAATAGTTTTTCATTTTTTTCATGTCTATTGTTCTTTTCTTTTAATGTTTTATTTTATTTTAGTTGTTTTTATTTTTTCATCATTCTCAGTGCTCTTAGTGCCCATAAACTAAACCATAGTTTATGGGTTGGGATGCCTGGTTATGGGGTGTATATGAAATTTATGGAGGGATGTTTGGGAGGGTTTATGAATTTAGGTCTTAGGGCGGTTTGTATTGTTGTATTGGTGTGTGCGTTTAATCTGTTCATAAATGATGGTATTATTTTATTTTCGATGTAAGTATCTAAGTCATCCATGCTCGTGTTTTGGTGTATAGTGGTATTTCTAATTCCTGCACTCTGTTTTGTGTTAGTGGCTAATCTTAAGGCTTTATTTTGTCGTATTTGCATTTGTTTTTTCTGGGCGTTTGTGGCCCAAGGGTACCACATTGGGGCTGCATATGTCAAAAGGGGTCTAATAAGGATTTATATATTGTGACTGCGGTTTTTGTGTCGGCTTGTATCATAATGTTTCCCACTTTTTTCTGTCTGAATTTAGTTTTATTTATCATTTCCCTGATATGCTTTGCGAATTTGTAATACCTATCGCTATTGACACCTAGGTATTTTAGCACGGTTATGTTTGCTATATTTTTTATTATTTATGCATATTTTTAAGTTCCGTGGATCTTTCTTCCTAGTGAAGACGACTATTTGTGATTTTGTCTCGTTTATTTTTAAACCCCATTTGTTGTAAAATGCGGCGATTTGGTTAGTGTGCTGTTGCATTAGTCTTTGTAGTAGTGGTAGGCTCGTTGTCTTAGGTAATGTGGCTGTGTCGTCTGCGTATAATGGGGGTGGGATCTCGTGGGTGTATAAGTTGCATAGGGTCGGTCCTAGTGATGAGCCTTGTGGTACGCCAGATAGCACTGGGCGGCTTGTGGATATACTCTGTTTGACTGCCACTACGAATTTGCGATTGGAAATATACGACTGTATAATTTTAATCATACGAGTTGGATAGTTCGCGATATGTAGCTTGTATAGCAGTCCAGGGTGCCAGACTTTGTCAAAGGCTTTCTCGAGGTCAAGGGAGACAATCCCTGTGAGTTGACCTCGATTAAGGTTGGTGGTAATATATTCACAGATGCGAAACAGCTGTTGGTCGGTTGAGTGGCCAGGTTGGAATCGGTATTGGAATTCGCTCATGACGTTATTTGTCACTGCGAATTCCAATACGCGGGATTGGATAAGGCTATCAAAAAGCTTGCTTATAGACGGTAATAGGTTGATTGGGCGGTAGCTTGCGGGATCGGTATATGATTTATTAGGTTTATGTATAGGGACGACCTTGGCTGGTTTCCAATATATAGGATAATGGGTAAGTCATACAGGAATTAAATAGTTTTACAAGGAACATTACTGCAAGGTGGGGTAGTTGTTCTATGGCAAAATTAGGAATATTGTGGAGGCCGGGTGCTAAATTTGGTGTAAACTGTGTTTAAAGTGGGTATCGAGGGTTTGGCTTTCATGAATAGCCTAGGAAGAAAATATGGATCATCAGGGTGGGATTCTATTGACTTTTTAAGAGACGTGTTCTTAAATTCTGTAATCTGTTTTCTTTCTGATTGTATTGGTTAGCTTGTTTATCATACTTCCGTATGCATGGTTTTTAGTTCTATTAAACGTGTTTCGCAGTTTAGCTCTTTGATCTATTAGGGCTAATATATGTCTCGGCAAGGGATAAGATAACAAATGATTTCCCAGTGTTTTCTGGCTTGTCGTTAGTGCTGTTTGTATCGTTTTAGTTATGTCTCGTGCGGCCTGTTCGAGTTCCTCAACAGTGTCACATTTTGGGTTAGCCGTAGTGTTACTGTTTATTTGGTGTTTAAATTTTATCCAATCATAGTCATCTTCTCTGGGGTATCTAAATGCTCTTTGTTTTTTGTAATTGACTTCTATTATTATAAGGATCGCTGTGTGATCGCTTTGAATTGTTAAGATATGTTTTTGTGTTATGTTTTCTGTAATATTATTTGTTATTACTATATCTAGGATATTTTTCGTTGCTGGTCTTGTTGGCCATGAGGGTGCTATGATACTTATGTTTTGATCTAGTTTAGGGTATAGTTGAATAGTTTATTACCACTGTGGTTTTCAGTTTTGTTAATTACGTTCCATGATGGGTGAACACTGTTGAGGTCCCCTAGCAGTATGTAGTTGTTTGTTTGTTTGATTTTGTCTAAGTCCGATGTGTCTATTTTAATTGCTGGTTTTTTATATGCTGATTCTACCATTATTTCTTTGTATTTAGTTTTAATGTTTATTGCCGTAGCTTCTAGGGTATTAAGTCTAGGGAGGGGAATATGGGTGTAGGGTATGTTGTTACGTATGAGTATGGCCGTGCCACCTCCTCTGTCTTGTCGGTCTGTCCGTATTATGTTGTAGTTTTGTAGGGTGAATATGTGTTGTGGTTTTAGTTTTGTCTCGCATAAACAGCAAACATCTACCTTTTGTTGAATTAATGTATGTGCTAATTCTTGTTTTTTTCTGTAGAGTTCCATTTATATTTAATTGCATTATAATTATGTTGTTTTTGCTGTTTATAGACATTTATTTTTGATTTTAATATTTAAGTTAATTGTTGATTTGTTATATTTAATTATTTTGTTTGTTTTGATTGTGTTATTTTATTGTTTTTATTCTAGTAATCACATTAAGGCTTCTGCTATTAAGCATACCTTATCAAATGTTTCAGTTTTTGTTTTCAGTTGTGATATCAGGTTTCTTATTGTGGTCCATATTTTTGAAATATTAAGTGATTTTAGTAGATCTAGTATATCTTTTAAAGGATTTTCCGTGTTGGGGTTTGTATTTAGGTTTTCATTTTGCTGTTGCGTTGTTTGATTGTTCCTGAAATTTTGCCATTTGGCTAAATTTTCGACTGTTTGCTGCTTAGCTTGGTCGTCTGTCAGTGGTATTGAGGGGGTGCCCGGCTGTCTGTTAGTTTTCCGCTGTATGGGGGCAGTCTGTCTGTTTTGTGTTTGTCCGTTGGTGCGTTGCGTCTGTAACTGTTTTGCCTTTACGTAGCTGGGGCACCTTCGGTAGTTCGGGGGATGTTCGCCACCACAAAGTGCACAGGTGCACTTTGTTGCCGTGCAGGTAGTATTGGGGTGGCTTTTGGCGCCTCTCACGCACCTGTATTCCCGGTTGCATTAGTGTAAGGTGTGCCCCAGCTTTTGGCATCTGTGGCATTGCGGTAAGTCCGTCCTCACATAGTCCGAAACATTCACGGAAAGGTGACAAATATCTTTAAGTTATGTTGGATGGTTGTTTTCTCGCATCTCTGCTGATCATAACTCTTGCGAGGTTACTGACAGGTAGGTTTTTATTTTGTAGGTTTGCTAATATATCTTCATTTGCGATATCTAACGGTACGTATTTTACCACGACTTTTAGCGGTTTTTCTTTGTCCGGGTTGTGTGTAAAGAATTCGATTTGGTTTTCTTGCAGTTCCGTTGCCAGTTTTTTGTATTGTTCTATATTATTCGGAAAGCATATCAGGGATGAATTGTTAAATTTGATTCTAATGGTTGACGAAAAGGTGATTTTTAGATAGTTTATTATTTTGGCGTTACTTTTTGTGTACACGTGGCAAATAACTGTGGCAAACAAGACCACAATGTTCGTAAATTGTGCAGGAGACATTGAAATTACTACTAAGGCCAATGACCAAAAATTTAATGTGACCATAGAAAACATTCTATATGTACCCGGATTAACAACTAATCTGTTGTCCGTGTCACAACTTATAAAAAGTGGTATATAATGTTATCTTCGATAAAAATTCGATAAAACATCTATAACAGTGAAAACACACTTATTGCAACGGCAAATTTGATGGATAATGTCTACAAATTAAATTTTGATTTGCAACCGCAGCAGCATACCTCTCTTGCCGTCACAGGTGAGATGTTGCACCGCAGATTTGGGCATCTTAATTACAAAGATTTAAACCTAATGAAATGTGGCGGCATAGTCAGTGGCATGGAATGCAGTGGTAACTTCAATAGAAATGCGATGTGTGAAGTTTGCTGCGAAGGCAAGCAAGCAAGACTCCCTTTTAACCACAAAGGTAACCGAGCTTCTACTTCTTTAGAAATTATACACGCAGATCTATGCGGTCCCATGGAAGTGATGTCTTTGGGAGGGTCTAGGTATTTTTTTATTCTCCAAGATGATTATACTAAAATGAGCTTTGTATATTTTCAAAAACTAAAGACGAAACGTTTGGGAATTTCCATAAGTTTAAAAACCTTGTTGAAAATCAAAAGGACACAAAAATAAAAGTTCTTCGAACAGATGGGGGCGGTGAATTTTGTAGTACTGATTTTGAAATTTTTTTAACTAAAAGTGGAATATCTCATCAAAAGTCAAACGCATATACGCCACAACAAAATGGCACTGCAGAGCGTTTGAACCGTTCAATTGTGGAAAAGGCGAGATGTCTTCTATTTGATGCCAAGTTAGACAAGATTTTTTGGGCAGAAGCAGTCAACACTGCGGTTTATTTGCGAAATCGTTCTCTGATGACAGGACTTCAAAAAACCCCAATTGAAATGTGGACTAATACAAACCTGATGTAAGTCATCTGCGTATATTTGGAAGTGAGGTTATGATGCACATACCTAAGGAAAGACGCCATAAATGGGACAAGAAATCGAAGAAAACTATTCTAATGGGATTCAGCGATAACGTAAAAGGTTATAGACTTTATGATCCGGAAATATAAGATATCGTTATCAGCCGAGACATAATAGTTAAAGAAAAAAATAGTAATATGACTATACTTATTGATGATAACGATGACAAATTACCGGAGTTATCAGATTCAGTGGGAGATTCTGAAGAAACTATTCATAATAATAGTAACTATCAGAGTACCTCAGATATCTCTGATGAAGCAGACAATAATAGTGACACTGATTTTGTTCCCGATATTCCAGAGCTAAAAATTTAGACAGGAGTGAGGAGATCTGAACGAGTTCCCAAACCAAAGCAGCTTGATGACTTCGTTAGCTACTTATGTTTGAATGGTGCGGGTGATCCAGTCTCGGTGGATGATGCGATGTCGAGACCTGACCGACATTACTGGATACGTGCTATGCAGGAGGAGTTGCAGTCATTCTAAGATAATGCAGCTTGGAAGTTAGCTGATGTTACTAAGAGTGATACAGTGGTAAAGTGCAAGTGGGTATTTAAACGAAAAGGTGATAGTGAAGGTAATGTAAGATATCGTGCTAGGCTTGTTGCCAAAGGGTTCACACAGAGACCCGGTATTGATTATGTTGATACTTTTTCACCTGTAATTAGACACTCAACTTTAAGGCTTTTGTTTGCTCTTTCAGCTAAATATAGTTTGGATATTTTTCATCTCGATGATGTAACAGCATTTTTAAACGGCGACTTAAAAGAAGAAGTTTTCATGATGATACCTGAAGGTATAAACATTGAAAATACCGAAAATAAAGTTTTAAGGCTCAAAAAGGCAGTTTATGGTCTTAAACAATCTTCAAGGTCATGGTATGAGAAATTGAATTATTTTCTTAAAAATCTAGGGTACAAAAATTCCAATTTAGAACCTTGTTTATACACCAAGATGAAAAATAACTTGAAAACCTTTATAGCAGTATATGTTGATGATTTTTTCATTTTTTCTAATGATAAATTAGAATCTGACAATGTAAAATTTAAATTAGGCATAGCTTTATCTATGTGATCTAGGTGAATTAAAGAATTATTTAGGGATGCAAGTTAACATAGATAAGAATAATATTGTCATTACTCTTGATCAGAAACAATATGTTAATGAATTGTTAAAGCGATTTGATATGTTAAACTCAAAGACTGCATCGACGCCCTTGGAAAAATAATTAAATTTAGGTATACATCATGATAATGATGTTCAGATAGAAGTCCCTTATCAGCAGCTTATTGGAAGCCTTATGTACCTTTCAGTTTTAACAAGACCTGACATTTCTTATTAGGTTAGCTATATGAGCCAATTCAATAATAATCATACAGAAACGCATTGGAAGCATGCTAAGCGTATTTTAAAATATCTTAAAGCAACAAAAAACTATGGTCTGTGTTTCACAAAAAGTGATAATTTTTTAGATGGCTATGTAGATGCTGACTGGGGAAGTAACACATATGACAGGAAATCATATACAGGTTTCTGTTTCCTGCTCTCTAATGGTCCAATAGCTTGGGAAAGCAAAAAGCAAAACACTGTCGCCCTGTCAAGTACAGAGGCGGAGTATATGGCAGTAACAGAGGCTGCAAAAGAAGCAATTTATTTAAAGAATTTGTTATTTGAGTTGACAGGTGTTGAACAATGTGTTACTTTGTATAATGATAACATGGCTGCTCAGAAATTATCAATTAATCCTATTTTGAACAAAAGAACTAAACATATTGACATTAAGCACCATTTTGTTAGGGAAGCTATTGCTCAAGGTCATGTCCAACTCAAATATTTGGAGACGGCAAATATGCCAGCAGATGTTCTAACCAAAAGTCTTGGTTTTGTTAAACATGAAAAATTCATGAAAGAGCTGGGTATAGTAAAACTAGAATAATGTTTTTGGATACATGTTTATTTTTTTAAGGCTGTTGTTTCTATATTTTTTCGATCTAGTGGGAGTGTAGGTGTGAGCTCGAAAAACCATATAAATTGTACTGTAGCGACATCTACTGAAACACTGTACACAATCTGACAACCATGTAAACAGCCTTGTACTGCAATTCTACTTTTGAATAAAGTCAGTTAAGTCTAAGCATTCAACAGAGTCGTGTCGTTGTTTTATTCCGAGTTCCCGCCAACTCTCATAACTTAATATTAGTTACTTGGTTATTGTTTTTATTAATAGTTATTCTGTTAGTTTACATTTATAAGCGGCTGTAAAAGCGTGGGCACAAAGCTCTAATCTACGTTACTAATGTTATATGTGTTATTTATTGTTGTGCTCATTTTTGTTTTATTTTATTTTTTATATTGTTTTCAGTTATTTCTTCTTTATTTTATTGTTTTTTGGCATATTTATTTTTTCAATTTTTCCCTTATTTTTTATTATTTTTACGTATTTTTATATTTTTTAGGTTGCTGGTTTTTTGGTTTTTTCTATCTGTATTTTTTATTTGCTTTCTGTCTATTGTTTTTTCTATTTTTGCATTTCTGATTTTTTCTAAATACATTTCTGTTAGTGGCGGGGGCTAGGGGGTGAAGGCGTAGTTATGTCAGGGGTATTTCGGTGGTCTTAAAAATTTAGGTCTCATTGCCTGTGTAATTGTTGGATTGAAGTATGTGTCTAGTTTGTGTATAAAATTTGGCATGATTCTGTCTGCTATGAAGTTATCTAGGTATGGTGTTCCGGTTATTTGATGTATTAATGCTGTTTCTATTTTTAAATTGGTGTTTTTATGCTTCTGCGTTATTGTCCTTAAACATTTATTTTGTATTATTTGAAGTTGGTTCTTTCTAGTTTGGCTTATGAACGGATACCATACAGGACACGCATATAATATTGTGCCCGTTCTTAAGCTAGTATTTTTTAATATTGGGTAAATTTGATTCACTCTGCCCCTGCTTTGTTTATTACCGTTTCTGAATGTTTAATAAATGTGACCTTTCAATCTAGTTTCACTCCTAGGTATTTTATTATGGGTATGGTTTTTACTATTACATCATTTAGTTTGATTCGTATGTCAGACGTCTCTCTTTCTAGTAAATATCGTCATTTCTGTCTTTGTCTCGTTAATGTATAGTCCCCAGTCTGTGTAGTATTGTACTATTTGTGCAGTCTGCTGTTGCATTAGTCTGTTTAGTAATGGTGCACTTGTCGTCGTCGCTATAGTTGCCGTATCGTCTGCGTATAATGCAACAGTTGTCCTGTGATCTGTTGGTCTAAGGATGTCATGGGTATATAGGTTAAATAGGGTGGGTCCTAGGGATGATCTTTGTGGGACACCAGATGTTACCGGGCGCGGTTGTGAGCTTTCCGCATAGACTGTTACTACGAATATACGATTTGAAATGTAGGATTGTATAATCTTGATTATACGAATCGGAAAATTCGCGACATGTAGCTTATGCAACAGTCCAAGATGCCAGACCTTGTCAAATGCTTTTTCGCGGTCTAGGGAGATAACCCCTGTATATCGACCTCGATTAAGATTGGTGGTAATGGCTTCACAGATACGGAACAGCTGTTGGTCAGTGGAGTGTTGGGGTTGGAAACCGTATTGGAACTCGTTCACTACATTATTTGCTTGAGCTAATTCCATTACTTTGCGTTGTATAAGTAGGTCTAAAATCTTGCTAATGGAGGGTAGTAGGTTTATGGGGCGATAGCAAGATGGACTGGTAAAGGATTTGTTTGGCTTATGGATAGGAATGACCTTGGCTGTTTTCCAGAATTGGGGATAATGTGTTAGGGTTAAACAGGAATTGAATAGGTTTGTTAGGAACATAATTGCAAGGTAAGGTAATTTTTTAAGGGCATAGTTGGGAATATGGTGTAGGCCGGGTGCCTTTCTATTGTTTGTTGCGTTGATTGCCTCGTATACTTCTTTAGGTGTGAAGTACACGGGACAGTCGGTTGTTCTAAGGTTTAAGCTGTTTAAGTATTGTACGGTTTGATTCGCATTTATTCTGTTTTGTATTTCTATTTCATTGGGTGTAAATTGTTGTGTGAATTGTTCTGAGAAGCACTCGGCCTTCTCCGCATCCGTTTGCGCATTTCCACGGGCTGTGATAAGGATTGGAATTTGGGGTCTTGACTTTGTAAATCGTCTGGGTAGATAATAGGGATCTTCGGCGTGGGATTCAAGGGTTTCGCTTAATTTTAGGTCTCAGGACAGGACACTCTCTATAATTTGCGGGGTGCTCCCCCTCGCATATTCGCATGTGCATCTTTCCGCGTTGCACTGTTCCCCCTTATGATTTTTTGCGCATCTTACGCATTTTGAAGTTAGATTACAATACATTGAGGCGTGTCCTATTTTTTGGCAGTTATGGCATTGCGGGAGATCGGTCCTGACATACTCGGAAATGGTTACTCTCAGGTGGCAGAGATTGTTCAAATTATAATAATCATTTACCGCTATTTCAGGTACAGTAAGAAGCAGGATGTTAGATGCCTGCTTCCTTCCGTTCCTTGGTATCATAATTCTGGCTATGTTCATAAATGGTAAATCTTTTATTTCTAAGTCTTTTTCTATTTCTTCCCGTGTAATATATAGAGGTATGTATTTAACTACTATTTTAATTGGTTTAATGTTTTTCGTGCTGTGTGAAAAATTCTATTTCTTGTTCTTCTAATGCCCTAGATATTTCATTGTGTTGTCTTTTGGTATCTGGGAGGCAGATAAGTGCGGAGTTATTAAATTTATATTTAGGGTTGGGTGTATGTTTAATGTTTATTTGTTTTATAAGGTTTGAGCTATTTTGGGTATATATGTGTATCGGTGGGGGTTTTGGTTGTGCCTTTGTTTCTTGTGTATTGTGTTTGTTTGTGTTATTCTGTGTATTTGGTGTGTTTTCTCTGTTTTTTGGGGTGTTTTCTTGTGACTTTTGTATTATTATTTCATCTAGTATTAGGGGTTTAAAATTTTTCTTGGGTTTCTTTTTAGGTTGTACTGTTATCTCCTCTAGTGAGCTGCTTGAAATTCTATCTATTTGGGGTTCTATATTTCTATTTATATATGATGAATTGAATGGGTCGCTTACTTGTTCCGTTTCCATGTTTGTGGAGGATGTTGTTTTGCTTTTTGGTGTATTAGTGTGTCTGGATTGTGTAGATTGTGCCGTTTGTGTGATTATTGTTTGTGTGGATATGGGTGGTTTATTTATCTGTGCTGTTGTTATTATATTTGTTGTGTTACATGTGGTGATTGTTGAGGTGTATGTGATTGTGTTTTGTGTGCTGGTGTTAGGTGTATTATTATTGGTTGTGATACATTCTGTTAGATTTTTAGTTTTTGGGTATTGCGGGAAAAGGTGTGGGTAGTCGATTAAAGGAGTACCGTACGTCGAGCTTGT
>CAXKVY010002995.1:0-54034 GCA_964058915.1 Tetropium fuscum | reverse complement strand
CCGAGATCCGGGCTTTGGATTTCATGATCTCGGATTACGCAAGTATATACCAAAACGGATCTCGGTTTCCGCCGCAAAGAATATATATAAATATATATATATATATATATATATATATATATATATATATATATATATATATATATATATATATATATATATATATATATATATATATATATATATATATATATATGTATATATACACTGCGCAACTTATTTAACGCACAACCAAAAAGTTAACTCAAATTTGACGTTATGTATTTTCGACAATTTTTGTTCGTTTTGGTCGATTTTTTTTTCAAATTGTAGGTTTTTCTCTTAGGAATATCACTGTCTTAGTTGTTTTGGCACAACGAATGATTTTGATATTATACCAGGTGCTATAAAAATGTTATGTTTTTTTCCGAAATTTCAAAACGTCCTGTGGGTTATACAAGGTATTGCAAGTTAGTGCAATTATAGCCAATTTAAAGCCTCATGTTTTTTCTACATTTTCCTTTTTTATTCATTTGTTTATCTCTGTTACTTCATAAAATATCCAATTTTTGAGTTGACGTGATTTTTATTAAATTTAACTTTCTTTTTTGTCAAGTGCTCATTATTTATTACTCATTATACTGGTTCAATGCCTCATTTTGTGTTCTGTTTTCCTTAATATCTTATAATTTATTGAGAGATGCAAGGTGTTTTAGAAGAGTCTTAAAAGGACAAAAACTCAAAAAACATACCTAGAAAAATGGATTGCTTTAATCAATAAAACAACGAATAACAGGAAACAAAACAAAAGTAAATAGAGAATTAGTATCTGGTGTTTCCAGCCCTTCCGCGAATGACCTCCCGACATCTTTGGTTCATACTTAAAACCAAAGTTCTGATTAGGTTCTGATCTAGGCCATTCCATAATTCGACTAGGCGTCCTTCCAATTCTTGTAAATTTTGGGGTTGTCGTCCCTCACTTCGTAACCGCCGACCGATAAAATCCCAAACATGTTCAATGGGGTTAAAGTTGGGGCTACGGGCTGTTCAGTCTATGTGATCCATTCCTACTTCTTCAAGATAATTTCTCACGATAAGACTCGTGTGGGGACGCGCATTGTCTTGCATAAGTAAAAAATTGGGTCCTATATAGGGGGCATAAGGCAAAACATGTGCTTCAAGAATGTCTGTGATGTATCTGTCAGAATTGAGATTTCCATTCACAGTTACCAAGTCCGTTCGCCCAGTCAAAGATATTCCGCCCCACACCATGACGGATCCACCTCCATATAAAGTTGTGTGCAAAAAATTGCATTGACTGGATAGCAGAGATAGATCTGCGATCCTGGATAGCAGAGGTAACACGAGATCTACCTTGACCGGCCCGTCTGGAATGTTCTCCTGTTTCCGCGTACCTTTGAATTGCTCTCGCTATAGTTGTGTGAGACACTCCCAACCTTCCAGCTATGCGGTTGTAACTCCACCCTTCACCATGTAATGTAGCTGTCTCAACACATTCATCACGAGTTAAATTTCTGGTTTGGCGTTCCATTATTCACTGATTATTGCTGGACTGTCAACAAAAAACTAATGACACAGTTGTCAGTTTATGACGTGTAATCTTCGATTTCCGTAGCTTGCTAGCTGTTTGAGTTGTCCGATAAATGCATTTCATGTGAATAAAAGCATATGGTGTTTCAAAACGGTGTATTTCATGAAGTAACAGAGATAAACAAATGAATAAAAAAAGAAAATGTAGAAAAAACATGAGGCTTTAAATTGGCTATAATTGCAATAACTTGCAATACCTTGTATAGCCCACAGGACGTTTTGAAATTTCGGAAAAAAACATAACATTTTTATAGCACCTGGTATAATATCAAAATCATTCGTTTTACCAAAACAACTAAGACAGTGATATTCCTAAGAGAAAAACCTACAATTTGAAAGAAAAATCGACCAAAACGAAAAAAAATTGTCGAAAATACATAACGTCAAATTTGAGTTAACTTTTTGGTTGTGCGTTAAATAAGTTGCGCAGTGTATATATACATACATATATACACTATATATATATATATATATATATATATATATATATATATATATATATATATATATATATATATATATATATATATATATATATATATATATATATATATATATATATATATATATATATATAAATATACACATATATATATATATATATATATATATATATATATATATATATATATATATATATATATATATATATATATATATATATATATATATATATATATATATATATATATATATATATAAATATATATATATATATATATATATATATATATATATATATATATATATATATATATATATATATATATATATATATATATATATATATATATATATATATAAATATATATATATATATATATATATATATATATATATATATATATATATATATATATATATATATATATATATATATATATATATATATATAAATATATATATATATATATATATATATATATATATATATATATATATATATATATATATATATATATATATATATAAATATATATATATATATATATATATATATATATATATATATATATATATATATATATATATATATATATATATATAAATATATATATATATATATATATATATATATATATATATATATATATATATATATATATATATATATATATATATATATATATATATATATATATATATATATAATATATATATATATATATATATATATATATATATATATATATATATATATATATATATATATATATATATATATATATATATAAATATATATATATATATATATATATATATATATATATATATATATATATATAAATATATATATATATATATATATATATATATATATATATATATATATATATATATATATATATATATATATATTTATCTTCTAATTTCTTTGCTATCTTTATATATTTTTTTTGGAGGGTTTATCTTGGGATAGTAGCAATAAAACGACTGATTAGGTTACTTGACGTTTCGGTCCCTTTCTTGGGCCTTTTTCAAAAGAGTATTTTATTTTGTGACATATTTGACACAGGCAAAAATGACAGTTTTAATTAATTTTTAAGGTTACTAGACTGTTTGATTAGTATCATAGGGAAGAACAGCCAAGAAACCCTACGAACTTAGGCTATTTTATATTTCATTATTATTCTAATTTTGGTTATGTTAATATTATGTAGATGTATATTTATAGTAAGTAGGTATGTATGTACGTATATAAGTTTATATGTAGAGAGAATGTTTTTTGTTAATTTATTTAATACTTTTATATTAACAGATTGTAGATTGTAGAAAGATGTTCTGTATCTTTCTTGTTATTACATGCATTAGGATTTTTTTGAATATAAATTGATTCCATAATTAGGCGTGTTTTATAATTTTGTTCTTTATTAATAACTTTAGTATTTTCGTAGTTAAATTGATGACCTGTTTCATTAGAATGTTTTTTTAGAGCTGTAATATTAGCTGAATATTTGTGACCTTTTAAACGTTCTTCAAGGAGTTGCATTGTTTGACCAATGTAGACTTCATCACATTGTTTACATGGAATTTCATATATAAGAGAAATTTAGAAATTTAAAAAATTAAAAAAAAAAAATTTCTGTTTAGATACAATTTCACTATATATCACTATACCAATAGATCTGGCAAAAAATATAACAAATAAACGTTGGATCGAAATAAAAAATTATACTTCTTTACCAATAGAAGAGTTCTTATATGCCTTAGAACTCACATTAAATTGCACATTTTTTCAATGCAATAATACATATTACAAACAAACATATGGCTGTGCAATGGGTTCACCAATATCCAGTACAATCGCAGAATTAGTACTAGAAAATTTAGAAAAAACCATAATTCCAACATTAAACTATAAAATGCCATTTTCAAACGTTATGTTGATGATTGCATAACTGCATTTCCAACTGAACATGAAAATTCTATCCTAAATAAATTTAATAGTTACCATCCAAAAATACAATTTACAATTGAAAACGAATCAGAAAATACAATAAATTTCTTAGACTTAACTCTTATAAATAATAAAACTGAAATATTAACAAAATGGAATACAAAAACAACATGGTCTGGTAGATATACCAATTTCTACTCAAAAAGCCCTTACAACCATAAAAAAACTGTAATCATTGGTATTGCAGACAGATCAATAAAACCAATGTCTGCCATTTTTAGAAAAGAATGCATAGAAAAAGCAAAAAACGTTTTAATAAATAATAACTATCCTTTTTCTCTAATCAACAAAATTTTCAAAAACCGAATTCACAAATACTACAATTCTCCACCACCACTAATCAATACAACTAATACTCGTAAAACATATATTGCCTTACCATATATACCACAACTATCAGAAAATATTTCAAACATTTTAAAAACATATGATATTCACACAGCACACAAAACTACAAACAACTTAAAATTCCTTTACACACCATTAAAAGACAAAAATCCACTTGAAAAAACTACACACTGTATATATGAAATTCCATGTAAACAATGTGATGAAGTCTACATTGGTCAAACAATGCAACTCCTTGAAGAACGTTTAAAAGGTCACAAATATTCAGCTAATATTACAGCTCTAAAAAAACATTCTAATGAAACAGGTCATCAATTTAACTACGAAAATACTAAAGTTATTAATAAAGAACAAAATTATAAAACACGCCTAATTACGGAATCAATTTATATTCAAAAAAATCCTAATGCATGTAATAACAAGAAAGATACAGAACATCTTTCTACAATCTACAATCTGTTAACATAAAAGTATTAAATAAATTAACAAAAAACATTCTCTCTATATATAAACTTATATACGTACATACATACCTACTTACTATAAATATACATCTACATAATATTAACATAACCAAAATTAGAATAATAATGAAATATAAAATAGCCTAAGTTCGTAGGGTTTCTTGGCTGTTCTTCCCTATGATACTAATCAAACAGTCTAATAACCTTAAAAATTAATTAAAACTGTCATTTTTGCCTGTGTCAAATATGTCACAAAATAAAATACTCTTTTGAAAAAGGCCCAAGAAAGGGACCGAAACGTCAAGTAACCTAATCAGTCGTTTTATTGCTACTATCCCAAGATAAACCCTCCAAAAATATATATATATATATATATATATATATATATATATATATATATATATATATATATATATATATATATATATATATATATATATATATATATATATATATATATATATATATATATTGTTATGTGCAGGCATAGAAAGAGCTCTTCTGTGTACGATTTCTGTAGGTAGTAGGGGTGCATCAGGCACAGCATCGCGGATAGTTGCCACGTGCGGTAGGCGGAGCCCCTTGATACGGCGCTTCTGACCTACCGCAACGGAAAAGTACCACAATCCATGGGAAAAAACCACGCTCGCGGCTGCCTAAGAAGCTACCTGGTACCTAAGGGAAGGTAACAGAGCCATCCGCGACGTGATACTGTAAACTTGTCCCGCGTGCTACATCTGACTTCATAAATTACTTTTATTAATTAATCTATATAAATATATATCATCATCATACATTACTTCTATTACATCATACATTACTTGGAATATACTTTTATTTTCGTTATACCTAGATCGCATTGTTATTATTTTTTCTGCGATATTTTCATAAATACGTGTTTTATTTCAAATTATATTTTATTCGCATTTTGCATCAGACGAAATACTTTAAACAAAGTGAAATTTGTTTTCAATTAAGACTTCATGTATGCAGATACAGCGTAGGTAAGATTGGTGTTGTTTAGTTTTGACTCACAACTACTTGTTTTTATCCGAGGCCTTCGGATTCACGCCCTAAGTGCTCCCGAGCTAGACAGGACCAGTGGGCTGGCATTTTCCACTGGTGGCGCCCATTTTCTTTCCAAAAGTTGTAAACTTTTTTACCAAAATAAACATACAAATTTAATTACATATTTTTTGAGCGTTATCGTCTTTTCTCAGCAGTGCAAATGGTTTTATTTTGCCCTTTCTTGGTTTGTCAACACAAAGGAAACACAATCCATCTCGTTTTTGATAAGTTTCTTACTCCATCAATTAAAGATTTAGAGTGTGATAAACGAGCAAATATTTTTGAGAGGTGTACTGAATTTTTGATTCAAGGTCCCGAACAACGACGACCATCCGATTGGACAAGTTTGAAAATTCGGATGCGTCTGCTGCTGTTAGTTGGCCGTCTGCCGGCGTTTTCGAAATTTATCTCAAATCTACATTAAAAAAGCTTTCATTTAAGCCAAAAATCATGCGTGTACCTTATGAGGTAAGTTGCGTCTGATTTTTGCCGTACTTTCGGGCGTCTGCCCTAAGAACGCGTCCTGGTGGAGACGTCTGCCGCACATTTCCTACTTAATAGTACTTTTGCAAATGTGCCTGTACAATTTTAAGCATGTACCTTGTGAGGTAAATGTACGAAAGTTTTTCCCAAATTTGAGAGGCTGTAATTCGAAAAGTTGACCACTCGGCGCTGGCAGACGGCCTGTTATTTACTACCTATGTAAAGTTCTTTCACTCAAAAATTTCAAACCATTTGTACCCTATGAGGCATATTATTTGCCGCTCAGCTCACGGTCTATCGGTATGACGTCACGTTCAAAGGTCTTCAGAGTTTGGTCTCTAATATTTCAAAAACTACTAATCGCAGGTAACTGCGGTTTGAAATTTTGTACTTTTTACTAAGTATACTACCCTTTAAGGGGCTCTGTGTCGTCTTCATCGTCGTAAATAGGCACTGCGTTGAGGTAATTCCCTTGGCAGTGGAGACATGCAGTAGAACAGTTTAGCATGGCTTTCCCGCATTTGTGCCACTATCACAATCCTTGGTGCAGCGGTAAAAGATAATTTTCAGTAGGACCCCCGGTGCTGGGGGATCTTCTTTGTAATTGGCACTAGTGTGTCTTCTAGATGTTTCCACCCCCCAGTTGGTGGTAGATGCGCCGGGAATGCTGTTTACCTGCGATTTCAGTTGGTGGGAAGGAGCTCATATCAGACTCAATATTTGCGACATCATGAACGACTAGGAGGGGTCCTGGTTGAGGGCTTGTTGGTGCCCATTTGAGGAGGTACATCTCCCCAGCTTCTTCAACCTCGCCGCGAGTTCTACTCATGAGTGGTGATCATATTCCCACTAAACTATATCCCTCGAACTTCCTGGAGGTCGTAATCCCTGACCGCGAGGAGTGGGGGATAGAGAACACCCCGATGGCAATCCGCAACGGAACCAACTGGTATACGGATGGATCCAGGGCGGATGGAATGTCGGGTGCCGGAGTCTTTTCTGACTCGGAACAAATAAGTAAATACTTTGCTCTGGGTGCACATGCTACTGTCTTCCAGGCCGAGGTATTTGCGATTCTATCCTGTGGGCTGGAGCTGCTAGCTGGCCCACAAAGAACTGGTAGAATCAATATATGCTCCGACAGTAGAGCTGCCATCTTGGCACTTAGTGCTGTTGAACTGCGCTCAAAACTGGTTCTGGAATGCAAGACCGTCCTCGAGACGCTCTCTCAGAGGAATAATTTACGCCTTCGTAGGGATCTCCAGAAGCACAGCGGTGCTCTCAATGAAGACTTTAGCCCAACAAATGTTTCAACATTGTTGGACAACTGCTCCAGGCATGAGACAGGCTAAAGAACTCATATCTGGTCCCGACGCTGGGAGGACCAGACAGCTGCTGAAATTAGGCAGATGTAACTTAAGAACAGTGACAGGCCTACTGACCGGTCACTGCCACCTAAGACGACACCTTTACATAATGGGTCTTGTGGAAGACCCTGAGTGTAGGGGATGCTTGGAAGATGAGGAGACAGCAGGGCATGTTCTGATGAATTGCCCCGCTTTCCTGCATACACGTATGCAATACCTGGGACAACTGATGCTGATGCCCAGGGACTTTAGAGAGCTATGTCCCAGCCGCCTCGTTGGCTTTATTAAGGCAACTGGACTGGTATAGCTCTCGAAAGGCGGGACGTGACGGGCCCATACTGAGGCCTATACGTCAAAGGGCAGAGCCCCCGCCAATCTCAAATCAATCAAAACCTCGCCGCGAGTGTAGGATGGGTTGTAAAAAATCACTTCCGCTTGATAATTTCCGATGTCAAATAAAATTTTGAGCCCATCTTGCTTCTTCTAAAAGTTGCAGCTGTTGTACCGCAGCTGGTAAACGAATATAAGAACAGGATGGGTTCAAAACCATGCTGTCGCATGGTTGCTCTTGGGTGGACAGTGCCATTGTTTTGATTTTCCCTCGGCCGGGTTTCAGGAGCAGGATGTCTGAAGGACAGCGAGGTCCACATCCTCACCAACAAAATCACCATAAAAAAATGTTCGAAAAACATTATAAGCTATATGGGAACGAATGTTTGATGAAAAATGTGAGGTAAAAATCTTATTTTCGAAAATTTTCACTTTTCCGCATGTGGCTGGAACACGGTCACCAAGTTTAAAAAGTATATAAAACGAAGGTTGTAGAGAATTTCAAGGGCTTTCATTTCGTATCTCCGAAATTTTTTCCTATGTCCCATGACCGTTTTTGACATATAAGCGAAAAACCCAAAAGTGCCCCCCCCTCCTTCTGCTCACCTCCTAGACGTCGTCAGGACTTTTAGTATGTTCACTCTCTAAGCACCTTGAAAAAGTTTGTGAAGTAATCGCTTAGGTCCCACCTGTCTGATTAGCATTATAAGTTCATCTTTTTCAATTATATTGTTAACATATTTTGTGCATTGGTACAATTTTAGTCTGAAATATTTCATATATGTTTGAGTTAATATCGGTATTAATTTAGTCTTTACATTGACTATTTCCCTCGTCTTAATTTCCACCAATCACAAACGCGCAATTTTGAATTACAAATGGTTTCTAGATGGAAAAACTCTATGACAGCACCTGTCAGCAGTTTTTTCGAGTTTACCCGCGCAAAACTTGACAGCTGTTGTCACCAAAAATTACAATACCTTTGATAACAAGTAATTATGGTCTCCTCATCAAAAAACAACGCTAAACAATTTTTCTGATTTTATTGTTAATAACTCTACTGAAGACAATGGAGAAGCCATGTGAGCGATATCTGAGGGAGGTAACATTGACTAACAATCCCGTGCACCCCAACCAACATGCATACACGCCAGGAAAATCCACCGATACTGCCCTCCATGTGGTAGCAAGTCGGATTGAGAAATCCCTGGATCATAAGGAATCCACCCTGGGTGTCTTCATAGATATAGAAGGTGCGTTTGACAAGACCACCTTTCCTAAAATTACAGCGGCCCTATCATATAGGAACGTTCCTCATACTGTGAGCAGCTGGATATCCAACATGCTCTCTAAAAGAGCAGTACAAATCAGTGCAGGAGACACTGTAATAAGAGGACTGGTTGCGAAAGGCTGCCCGCAGGGAGGTGTTTTATCACCAATGCTATGGAATCTGGTTCTTGACAGCCTCCTAAACCACCTTAACGTCGAAGGATTCTACACAATTGCATATGCAGATGACTTAACGATACTGCTTAATGGAAAATTCGAAGGAGCCCTCTGTCAGAGAATGCAGATGGCCCTAAGAATAATCGAAAATTGGTGTGAGGAGTATGCCCTATCCGTCAACCCCAGGAAGACGGAAATGGTACTCTTTACAAGGAAAAGAAAACTGGAGCCAATGAGAGCACCTGTTCTCTTAAACACAGCACTAAATTTTGCACCACAGGTGAAATACTTGGGGGTAACTTTCGATGCTAAATTAAACTGGAATCTTCACCTCGAAAGAAGAATAAATAAGGCCTACATATCATACGAGTAGTGTCGCAGGACCATAGGGAAAACCTGGGGAATGAAACCTAGGATGGTCCTGTGGATTTACACTGTTATCATAAGACCAATGTTGGCCTATGGAGCTGTTGTCTGGTGGCCCAAGAGTCAACATATAACAGCAAAACTCAAGCTAGGCCAGGTACAAAGAGTTGCCTGTCTGAGCATAACCGGAGCCATGCGAACAACACCAACAAGAGCAATGAAGATAATGTTGTGTCTTCTACCGCTAGACCTACATCTATAAGAAGTGGCTCTGACTACCATGACTCGCCTCAAATCCGTTGGCATACTACCAAACGCAAGCTGTGGCCAAACCAGAAGCTGCCTGTGGACTGAGGCTGTCAGAAAGATACCCCTTTTACAGGCATGTGCAGATGGTATCCCGCCTCGGCTTGTCTTTGATAAACCTTACACCATACATACTACTGGTGAAGACGAGGCCGGCGTTGAAGGTGTAAACTATGTCTTCACGGACGGATCAAAGAAAAAGGATGGAGCAGGCTGTGGTATTCCAGGAATCTGCGACTCCGATGCAGCTGGACTATGGAAAAAATGCCAGTGTAGTACAAACAGAACTCGCTGGTATAACCATAGCCGCACAAGAGATTGCTCGCAGAGAAATAACGGGCAAGACAATAAGAATCTGCACAGATAGTAGACAATCACTACTGGCCCTGAAAAATTATAAAATAACTAAAGGATCAACATGGGAATGTCACCAAGCACTTGTGAGAGCATGTCAGATGAATAACATCTGCCTGTGCTGGGTCAAAGGACACTCACAATGCAACGGCAATATAGAAGCTGACAAACTGGCCAAGAAGGCAGCCAGCCTGAGTATCCTTGGGCCTGGTCCTTCAAGTACGCTACCAGTTGCAGCGAAACTCCAATTAATAAAGGAAAACACCCACATAAAATTTAAGACGTTATGGGATGAAACAAGTAGCTGTCAGCTGGCCAGAAATCTCTTGAGATACCCCAGCGAAGAGACGGCGAGGAACTAACTGGCAATGTCCAGGGGTAAACTGCGATTTGTTACAGGAATCCTAACCGAACACTGCCGGGTAAGGAAACACCTCTATAACATGAGACAAAGTGACACACCCATCTGCAGAGGATGTGAACCAGAAGATGAAACGATCGAGCATGTACTTTGCGAATGTCCCGCCGTGTAATCGACCAGAGAATCCATATTGGGGGAACGTTGGCCTTCTATGGCCAATTTGAGGGAAATGCCCCTGGGCAACATCATCACCTTTTGTACAACATTGGGCTGGTCGATGGCCTAAGGAGACATTTCCCTCACGGAGGAAGCACAAGGGGCCCAATGGGCCTAAGTGCAGCGGATCTCGATCCGCACTCCGGACATATTTCAGATTCCAGATTGTTAATAAATTTTGTAATACTGTTTTTAAACAGTGCTAGTCAAGAAAATTACAAAGAACTAGTTGTGAAAACAATGTGGAACACCGTTGCAAAAAAATGCAAGAGATGAATTTTATGAAGTGGAAAATAATTTTTGATCCATTTAAAGATATTATCTTTAAGTCTAGTAGGGAAGCTCGTAATGCGAAACGAGGGATTTTGCAGATGTGCGCGAATAAAATAAATCGAGGTCTGCTTCATTAAAATTGGAAGAATATTACGCAATGGTTTTGTTATGGGATGAAGACACTCCGGCGGGACTCCAGCGAAAATTTTACCATATCGCCAGTGTTGCCAACTCGGTGGAATTTCCACTAGATCTGGTGGATCGAGGACCCCATCTAGTGGTTGAATCTGGTGGTTAGTGGGATAGTGGAAAATTTGGTGGAATGAGGTTTTTAATTATAAGAAAAAATATATATGCATGACGAATTTAAAAATAGGTATATTTTTATTATAACTAGATTTATTTGAACAGTTTTATGACAATTAAAAAAATACTAGGAGGCGCTCTATTATCGATACACAGAACTATATCTGCTGTATTGTTACTATGATTTCCGCTAGGTGCTTCAATTAATTCCCTAGCATTTTGCATAGCCCGAGGCAACGATTTATGAAGGTATAGTGAATATGTTTTTGCCCGAGGTTATAAAAGGGAGACCACAACATAGAAAAAGGATTCTTTTAACATTGGAAATGTTTATGTTTAGACAAGAGTATATGGGTACCAAGTTACAAGTTTTCGTTCAAGGCCAAAAGACAGCGGTGTCGCGATCGAGTGATGCAATACATGTAGATATCGCAGCGATCGGCCTTCTAGCGGCGTGAAGAGTACTGGGGAGTGGGGAGTATTCAGTGCAGCTATATTGGAAGAGGTGGCGCACTGCTAGTAGTGATGGGAATAATCGGGATATTTTCATAATCATACTTTTAATAAATAACATAAACAATAAACATATCGCTCAGCCGGTACGGTCCTATCGTAAAAGAGTCGACACCGGGCGTTACTGTTTACACGATATATAATCGAATTTATTTAGGATGAACTTATAAAAATTCGAATTGTTTCATCGAATTTGTAGTATATACAACATGAGTAGGTTCCCATTGTGAATTATGATAGCAAAAATGAAATCATAAATCACTAAATAAGAGATTCTGATTTAGCTAATGAGCGGCCGCGTTTTAAGAATCACATTCAGCAGCATACACGTTTAAAATAGTAAACTGATGAATTTGAATAATGGATTTATTATTTGAATTGTTTCTTATTTATAATTTTGTTTATTAATTATTAATCTTATCAATATTAGTTTTACCTGTAATATCAAAACTGTTTAAGTATAAGTAGTAATTCCGTTAATTTTACTTGCCCAAAAAATAGTAATGACGTCGACAAAAATCATATTTTTTATACGGGGTGGTCACAAATTACAAAATCTCAAAAAAAATTTAGTTTTCGGGAAAACGCTATTATTTATAAAAGTTTTTACTTGTCCAAAAAATAGTAACGACGACGACAAAAATCATATTTTTTATACGGTGTGATCACAAATTACAAAATCTCAACAAATTTTTACTTTTCGGGAAAAGCTATTATTTATAAAAGTTTTTGCTTGCCTAAAGCAATGTCGACAAAAGTTATGTTTATTATACGGGGTGGTCAAAAATTACAAAATCTTAAAATTCGGTAAGAGTAAAGTTTGTACTTTTTGATCACCACGTATAAAATTATACATTGTCGAGAAAATTTTATTGTTTATAAAAGCTTTTACTTGCTCAAAAAATAGTAATGACGTCGACAAAAATCATATTTTTATAAGGGGTGGTCACAAATTACAAAATCTCAAAAAAATTTCAGTTTTCGGGAAAACGCTATTATTTACAAAAGTTTTTGCTTGCCTAAAGTAATGTCGACAAAAATTATGTTTATTATACGGAGTGGTAAAAAATTACAAAATATTAAAATTCGGTAAGAGTAAAGTTTGTACCTTTTGATCACCACGTATTAAAAATTTATGATGATTTTGCCACAATTATGTTTTTATATGCGGTGATCAAAAATCACAGTTCTCTTCGATAAAAATCCGCAAAAATCATATTTTTTATACGGGGTGGTCGCACATTACAAAATCTCAAAATATGTTTAATTTTCAGGAAAACGCCATTATTTTTAAGTTTTTGCTTGCCTAAAGTAATGTCAACAAAAATTAAGTTTATTATACGGGGTGGTCAAAAATTACAAAAATAAAATATTATTTATTAAAGTTTTTACTTGCCCAAAAAATAGTAATGACGTCGACAAAAATCATATTTTATATACGGGGTGGTCACAAATTACAAAATCTCAAAAAATGTTTAGTTTTCGGGAAAACGCTATTATTTATAAAAGTTTTTGCTTTCTTAAAGTAATGTCGACAAAAATTATGTTTATTATACGGGGTGGTCAAAAATTACAAAATCTTAAAATTCGGTAAGAGTAAAGTTTGTATTTTTTGATCACCACGTATAAAAAACTAATGCTGATTTTGCCGCAATTGTTTTTATACGGGGTGATCAAAAATCAGTTTCCTGTTTTCAAATTTTAAGATTTTGTAATTCTTAACCACCCTGTGTATACAACACAATTTTTGACAGTCATCACTATTTTTAGGCAAACAAAAACTTTTTTAAAGAATAGCATTCATTCGAATACAAAAAAAATTAGACTGTAATTTTTGACCACCCCATGCAAGATAACCTGTTTAAAACGACAAGACCTTCAGGGTCAAACGAACAAAAAAATCGTAACACAACTGAGTTTTATTTTTATTCAATTCACTTGAGAAAATTTTACCAGTTGTGTCTGGTATTTTCAATACGCCTGCGATACTTGCGTAATATGTAAGAACTGTGATTGTTTTTTTAAGTTTAACTGCAAATCCAATATAAGTTGGTTGATTAAAAATTATGTTTATTATTTCTTACTACATACCTAACTCGTAAATTGAGATGTGTATTATATTAGTAATACTTAAGTTTTTCAAAAATAAAATGCTAAAAAATTATGTTTATATTTATATAAACCTTGTGTGTATAATAAACAGTTAATAGACCTATCCTGTTAGAGCAAGCGAGTAAGATAAATACAACGCAACTTGTATTGAATGAGACAATAACTCGGTGCGTAGTACGTTCTGCGCATTCTTGTGGCAAATTGTGACAGTATCCATACTCAATATTATATTAAATTATTAACTAACGTGTTATTCTAAATTTATAAAACGCTAGGGACCCAATCGTACGCCAAACATTACTAATAAACACTTAATAAACATAAGCATTCTAAAGCCAATCTGGAAATTGCCACAAGCATGCACGCGCACCATAGTATTTGACGTATTCGAAACAACTCAAAAGGATCGGTATATTATGTTTCATATATTTTGTTATCATTTCCAATGTCCCCTTGCAAGGATTGCGAAATCTGTGAATTTTTGTATGGACCACAACGCTGTGACGTCATTTACATTGCAGTTTAGGTATTGACTTGGCTATTTGTTCAAATAGCCATTAGCCAAGTAAAAAAATGTCATAAAACAAATTAAAAGTAATGAAACTTACAGTTCTGATTTGACGTTCGGTTTAGATATAGATTTCGATATTTTTATGTAAATATTTTTCATATTGTTAGTTATTGTTTATTATTTTTTTTATGATTTTGTTTGTTTTGTTTGTTGTTTATGGTTTTGTTGTTGTTTTTATGAAGTTTTTTTCAAAGTTTATTGAAATGTTTGCATTACATTTTTATTTTATATAAAGAAACCATATTTAAAAATGTGGAATTTATTTTACTAAGTTGGAAAAAGTTGATGGATTTCTGGTGGGAGTGTGTTGTACCTTTTAGTGGAATGGATTTTCGTAGTGTTGGCAACACTGCATTTCGCTTCAGTAAAACTTGCCTGGAGAGGTGGACAAGCAGTCAATTGCAGAGTTCATTATTTTAAAAAGGAAGGGGATAATTCTGGGATCAAAACAGGTAGATAACATAATTACGTATTTTTTAAAATAACTGATTTTCAAAAATCCTACTTTTTAGGAAGAGTAGAATATACTCCCATCTTCAATAAAACGGCCCAGGCTGGAGGAAAAAAAATGGCCGCTAGTAAATGGCTAGTCCCCAATACGAAGAACCCTACCTTTTGTCCAGTCCGTCTTTTTAAAATTTTAATGGTTAAACGTTCATCTAGAATAACAACTGATAGATTATTCTTAACAGTAAACCCATCATGGAACAAAGAACAATCAAGTGAATGGTACAAAAACACTCCAGTGGGAAAAACGAACTTTCAAAATGGACTAAAGAAGCAGCAGAGAAGGCAGGATTAAATACAAAAGAAATAAAAATAACAAACAACAAAAACTAAAGGAGGAGTGGGCGAACAACAATTAATTAAAATTACTGGCCACAGTTCAGCCAACTCAATTAAGCCTTATCTGCAAATGGATAATGAACATTATTCCAACATCATAAACACCCTTAGAAGTGACGCCCCAGAACCTCCAGCTAAAAAACAGCAGATCCTGCAGCCACTCCTCGAGCTTCACACCGTACAGCTGGACCCATCAACAACTATAATGATTTACCTACACCCAACGTTATCAATGAGTTAACAAAGATTTCAAACAATACCCCTACTGTGTACCAAAACTGCAATTTATATTTTAATTGTACCATAAACAATTAAGTTTGTAGTATATTTTGTGATTAAATAAATTACATGTTTTCAGTTTTCTAATTAATACCTACATATTTATTATGTACGCATGCATATAGGTAGTATGTTTTGTAAGCTATGTGTATGCAGAATAATCTGTTACTCATGATATAATAGTCTTGTCAAATACCATTCGGCCATCTAATTTATCACAGGAAAAATTAGATGCCCTATGATATTACTTACGAAAATATGCATACGTTTGTATTTCTGGACTAACAAAGTTTTTCAGAATATACAAGGTGTCCCGTAATAACGTGTACAACGGAAGACTACAGATCCTGACTTAAAATAGATAGAATAAGACTAATTCACTGGTATCCTAAATCGCTTAGTTTGGTCGCTAGATGGCCTCAAAGTTTGTAAAAAAAAATTAATTTTATAAATACCTAACTGGAATAGTGATTAATCGATTTTGATTATTTTTGGGGAATGGACTTTTGCACCACATCGACACATTTTGGTGATATATCGAGTGTTTTTTAATACTTATAACTCCTAGAAAATTGGTGTACGGCGATAATAACCGTTCATAAATTTTTTTCCTTTGGTGCAATAATGACAACTTTTTTTTATTTGATAGATGATACTATTTGAAAGCTTTTAGGTCTCTTATAAAATTTTTATTAAATTAGCGGTTTAGGTACAAAAAAATATTTTTTACATGTCCAACATGGCTCTGATTTTGTAGGTTGGCCATGCATAAAAATGTCACTGCTGTCAAGTTAAAATTTGAATTTCATGTCGCCGAGGGAATACTCTTTATTAATTGTCGTTGATTAATCATGGCGTATACAAATTCAGAACTAACTGACCTGATAACGGTGTTGAGTTTCTGTCAAGGAAACTGCCGAAAGTGTGAGGGCGCAAGGTGAGCGTTTCCCGAATAGGCAGGTGCCCAACCACCTCGAACATTTAGAGACATCTGATGAGTGGCAAGATAATGTTGGACATTTAAAAAATATTTTTTTGTACCTAAACCGCTAATTTAATAAAAATTCTATAAGAGACCTAAAAACTTTCAAATGGTATCTATCAAATAAAAAATAGTTGCTATCATTGCACCAAAGGAAAAAAAGTTATGAACGGATATTATTGCCTTACATCAATTTCCTAGGAGTTAAGTTTTAAAAAACACTCAGTATATCATAAAAATGTGTCAATGGAGAGCAAAGGCCACTCCCCAAAAATAATCAAAATCGATTTATACCTATTCCAGTTATTTAAAAAATTAAATTTTATAATAAAAACTTTGAGGCCATCTAGCGGCCAAACGAAGCGATTTAGGATACCGGTGAATTAGTCTTATTCTATCTATTTAAAGTCCAGGAATCTGTAGTCTTCCGTTGTACACGTTATTACGGGACACCCTGGATATAGCACTGCTGCTGAGTCATTTAAAATTTGGTTGGGGGTTTCTATCAATTAAAATTAGGTTTAATTTATTATTAATAATGTCTTATATTTCTCTTCCATTTTGAGTTTCGTTACTAATTGTATGTGCGGTTTCGTCGGCATTGTTAATTCATATGTCTTGAATTATATTAGTTCTAGGATCTGGGTTAAGATATACGTTTCGGCTGTATAATTTTTCTCTATTAGATAGATTTTCTGGATTTCCATTTTGTACTTCATGTGATTCCTGTACTATAGAATTATCTGGATTTTGTAGATTGGGATTGTCAATAGGGTTTTCGGCTAGGTCTCTAAGATAATCTAATATTTCTTGATTTACATTGCCTGGACTGTTAATTATTGAATATGTTTCATTTAAATTTAGGAATCGAGATAATGCGCCGACATTAGTATTCTCTTTGCCTCTTTTATATATAATTTCGAGGTCATTTACCTCGAGTTTCACCTCCATGGAACTAATTTAGAGTTAGACTCTTTGAGATTGAATAACCATATTTTGAAATATATTCAGTTTTACTCATAAAAACCTCTGTATACTGTATATTACGTTATGCCGTGCTCGGACCAGTATCGTGACGTCACAAATTTTTTTCCCGGCCTGTCTGTCTTACAGAGGTCCCGGTTGTACTGACCTGGCCAAATATTATATAAATCATTGTAATTAGGTCACATTAATCATTAAGCAGGAATCGTTATACGTCTCGCCGTACCTATTACTATTGATCGAGCCGACCGATCACTAGTTAATTATAAGTACTATGTTGTAATTTACTGGGTCTGAATAAACTAATGTCAAGTGGCCCTACTATGTTTCCGTTCGTAGGTAGTTTAACCCACTACTTGGTGATCCCAATAAATCACCACCACAGTGTTACAAAATTTAATAGGAAAAACACGTAGCAATTGTTACACAACGCAATGAATAAAACTAAATTTCTTTGAAAACATAATAGAACATTCACATTGTTGAATATAAAAACCTTCATAGAAGAAAAAAGATCATTGAAATCGGATAAGAGGTCTAGAGAAAATTTAACTTTAAACTCTATTTTTTGAGGGTGCGTTAATTTCTTGGAGAAGTGTAGGTGTATTATTGAATAATTATCAAATGGTCAATATAAAATAATGACAAAAATTATAAATATTAGTTAACACAAACGCAATATCTCACGTTCAGATAAACGCTCGCATTTAAACAATACCACCATAAATGTGTGCGCACAAATTATCACATACACATCCTCATTATGTATATAAATTTCATTCTTATAGAATAGTAAAAATAAACAAGTTATATACAAAGCAATGACCGAGAAACTATTTCCACAAACCTTGTTCTGAGCAAATATTGGTTCCAGACGTGCTCCCACTTGTACTGCTTTCCCAGATATTCATTTTGTCAATAGCTTCTTTACCATCCTCTGGTTCAGAATTAGGCACATTTGGTATATTTTGACTCGCAGGGCTATCGCCATCTATGAAGTCATAATTATTGTACTCCGTTTTGGATTGCACTGGCTCTACTTCATGTTTTCCTGGTTCTTGTTGGTTAATTGGTAATTGTGGTGCTTCTAACTAAAAAATATCATTTCAGGTGCTTCTAAAATTCATCTAATTTACCATTCCAGAAACTATCGTGTGACTGTAAGCTTAATAAGTCGCATCCAAATTAGTCCCCAGTACACCGTCCTTTTTTGAAAGTCATTACAACAGTGGTAAAAATGGTGTTCTTGCGCGGCTACGATTTTTTACTACATAACTCAGTCCTGAGTCTGCAGTTCATTCCTGTCCTGCAACGTTCATTCGCGATTGAGTAGTGCGTTGGTTGAGATATTAGCGATTGTGTAGTGCGGTTTTACTGTGATTGTGATACAATATAATATCAGTGAATGACGGAAAATATTCCAAAACGTAGGCACTATCGAACGGTAGCCGAGAAGCAAATTATTTTACGAGTATTTTACTGCATACAGAGAGATCACCTGATCGCGACAAGCATGAATTGGTGGATATGTGTTTGGATTATACAGAAGCATCAAACTCAAGCATATACATACTTTTAAGAGAAGATACATGGAAACCAAAAATCGGTCAAAATAAGATTGTAGTGATTTCTTTAGAAATAACCATAGACGTATTAATATGTCTATGGACGTATTAATATGTCTATGGAAATAACCATAGACATATTAATACAAGAGACAGAATTGTTTACGTTTTTGGCAGATCCAAGATCGTTCCATCCTTGTCGTCCGTCTTTTTCTCCCGAACGGCACGTTTGCCAGGCTTACTGTGAAATTCACTTGAAGTCTTTGAATACTGTAAGAGATGTTCAAATAATTTGACAATTTCAACGAATCTGATTCATTTTAATACTAAAATGTTATTTAAAACAGCTTCTTGGCAAAAGTAATCTATCGTATTGCCTTATTGCGTTAATAATATATGGTGAAAACCATAGACAACCGAAAATGTATTGTTCCTTGAGATATAAATCTCAACACGAGTTTTACGACAATGTCTATTAATCAATGAAGAGAAATTTGCGAGGTTGCCGCAACGCCACCGCTTGTACTTGTGTTTTCTTAAGTGTATTCTACGAATCTTTGTAATTATTGCGATTCAGGTGAACAATAAGTGTGTAACTATGGTGCATTCTTGTATAGTTTGTAAAAGGGTGGATCATTTAAGTCCGGAAAATGTTACTTTCCATCGGTAAGTAATGTAAGTATTTTTAAGGTTACCTACAAGTTTTAACGGTTTGGCTTGGCCAGGCGCGGCGTTGAAACTAAAAATGGACTTTTTATATAGCTGAATTTTATATAGAATTAATCAATAATTATTTCATTAATTATGTAATGTATTATTATGTAATTTATTAGGCATATAATCAATGTGCGATATTTATTTAAAATTATTTTATTCTGGTGATGCAAAATACCATTTTCATCTCCATCTATGTACACTGCGCAACTTATTTAACGCACAACCAAAAACTTAACTCAAATTTGACGTTATGTATTTTCGACAATTTTTGTTCGTTTTGGTCGATTTTTTTTTTCAAATTGTAGGTTTTTCTCTTAGGAATATCACTGTCTTAGTTGTTTTGGTAAAACGAATGATTTTGATATTATACCAGGTGCTATAAAAATGTTATGTTTTTTCCCGAAATTTCAAAACGTCCTGTGGGCTATACAAGGTATTGCAAGTTATTGCAATTATAGCCAATTTAAAGCCTCATGTTTTTTCTACATTTTCTTTTTTTATTCATTTGTTTATCTCTGTTACTTCATGAAATACACCGTTTTGAAACACCATATGCTTGTATTCACATGAAATGCATTTATCGGACAACTCAAACAGCTAGCAAGCTATGGAAATCGAAGATTACACGTCATAAACTGACAACTGTGTCATTAGTTTTTTGTTGACAGTCCAGCAATAATTAGTGAATAATGGAACGCCAAACCAGAAATTTAACTCGTGATGAATGTGTTGAGGCAGCTACATTACATGGTGAAGGGTGGAGTTACAACCGCATAGCTGGAAGGTTGGGAGTGTCTCACACAACTATAGCGAGAGCAATTCAAAGGTACGCGGAAACAGGAGAACATTCCAGACGGGCCGGTCAAGGTAGATCTCGTGTTACCTCTGCTATCCGGGATCGCTTTTTAAGAGTAAATGCTGTAAGACAACGATTTATAACTGCAACACATTTAAGAGCACAACTTCAAGACGCAGGTGGTCCACTCATATGCGTTCAAACTGTACGCCGACGACTGAGGGAGGCAAATTTAAGACCCAGGATTGCTGCTCGAGGACCCGCATTAACAGTAGATCATCGAAGAGCCAGATTGAATTTTGCCAATGAGCATGTTAATTGAATGGAAGCAGATTGGGAACGTATTCTTTGGACTGATGAGTCAAGGTTCAGTTTGTATAATTGTGACAGACGTAATCGCGTCTACCGAAGACCCGATGAGCGATACAGTCAATGCAATTTTTTGCACACAACTTTATATGGAGGTGGATCCGTCATGGTGTGGGGCGGAATATCTTTGACTGGGCGAACGGACTTGGTAACTGTGAATGGAAATCTCAATTCTGACAGATACATCACAGACATTCTTGAAGCACATGTTTTGCTTTATGCCCCCTATATAGGACCCAATTTTTTACTTATGTAAGACAATGCGCGTCCCCACACGAGTCTTATCGTGAGAAATTATCTTGAAGAAGTAGTAATTGATCACATAGACTGGCCAGCCCGTAGCCCCGACCTTAACCCCATTGAACATGTTTGGGATTTTATCGGTCGGCGGTTACGAAGTGAGGGACGACAACCCCAAAATTTACAAGAATTGGCAGGACGCCTAGTCGAATTATGGAATGACCTAGATCAGAACCTAATCAGAACTTTGGTTTTAAGTATGAACCAAAGATGTCGGGAGGTCATTCGCGGAAGGGGTGGAAACACCAGATACTAATTCTCTATTTACTTTTGTTTTGTTTCCTGTTATTCGTTGTTTTATTGATTAAAGCAATCCATTTTTCTAGGTATGTTTTTTGAGTTTTTGTCCTTTTAAGACCTTTTTCTCTTCTAAAACACCTTGCATCTCTCAATAAATTATAAGATATCAAGGAAAACAGAACGCAAAATGAGGCATTGAAACATTATAATGAGTAATAAATAATGAGCACTTGACAAAAAAGAAAGTTAATAAATTTAATAAAAATCACGTCAACTCAAAAATTGGATATTTTATGAAGTAACAGAAATAAACAAATGAATAAAAAAAGAAAATGTAGAAAAAACATGCGCTTTAAATTGGCTATAATTGCAATAACTTGCAATACCTTGTATAGCCCACAGGACGTTTTGAAATTTCGGAAAAAAACATAACATTTTTATAGCACTTGGTATAATATCAAAATCATTCGTTTTCCCAAAACAACTAAGTATATATTCCTAAGAGAAAAACCTACAATTTGAAAAAAAAATCGACCAAAACGAACAAAAATTGTCGAAAATACATAACGTCAAATTTGAGTTAACTTTTTGGTTGTGCGTTAAATAAGTTGCGCAGTGTATTATCTTAATGTACA
This sequence comes from Tetropium fuscum, assembly GCA_964058915.1. Classification (NCBI taxonomy): domain Eukaryota; kingdom Metazoa; phylum Arthropoda; class Insecta; order Coleoptera; family Cerambycidae; genus Tetropium; species Tetropium fuscum. The sequence continues at coordinate 31,389 of CAXKVY010002995.1, read as the reverse complement.
TGACTTAAACTATGCTCTGAATGTTTTCTATTTTCATTTGATTTATTGCAACGTTCAGATACAGGGTATTCAGTATTTTTCTTATGTAACTATGCAGTTTACCCTAACTAATTCATTAAAGATAAGTAGACACGCCACTGGATGGGCTTCAACTGGACTAAAGCGGCGTTGCCGAAAGGACACAGCCGCAGAGTTGTCTTCCATTTTCTCTCTCGCACTCATTGCAGTTTTTAGAACAATAATAGATCGGCTCTTCCAGCGTTTTATGAATGAACCGTTGGGTCTCCCCGTATTAATATGTCTATGGAAATAAGCAATTGACACTTTAGATAAGGTGCTGCAAAGTATAAGTGAAAATGATATTATACCTAACATGTGCAGGGCTAGACTGGCAAAAATTTTCAAAGACATAAATTTTACGTATGGAAAAGTAGCCAGAAAGAGTATTCTTATAGAAAGATATGAAATAGTTGCTTGGCGCATGCATTATCTTCGAAAAATACAAATGTCTCGAAACGAAGGGCGGAAAATTGTTTACACTGATGAAACATGGGTCGGCGAAGGACATACTGTGAAGAGAGTCTGGCAGGATGGAAACGTGAAAATGCACGGCAAGCTGCGATTGAAGGCTGGACAACTGGTTTAAAAATGCCATCTGAAATAAGTCGCTGTTTAATCATAACGTATATTGGAACTGATAGTGGATTTTTGACAAATGAAGAATTGATATTTCAATCCAAGAAGACCGTAGACTACCACGAGGAAATGAAGTCCGAAGTATACGGGAAATATGGTTTGCCGGCGTACTGACACATTTGGAATCAGATATCAAGTGTCGTGGTTATGGATAATACGCCTTATCATAGCCAAAAATGTGAAGAAACATCCCAGCAATTTTGGAGAAAGAGAAGATGGAATTCTTCTCTTTCTCCGAATGGTTAACAGAAAAGGGCATTCCTTACCAAGAAAATTACTTATAGGCGGATTTATTATTAAGTTGCTAAGGTACATGTACATAAATATAAGAAACTGGCAGTGGATGAACTGACATTGACGCATGGAGTCACAGTGTTCAGATTACCTCCTTATCACTGCGAATTGTATTGATCTGGGCCCTAGTAAAAGGGGAAGTGGCGAAAGTGAATTGAAATTTTAAATTAGCTGACATAGAAAGCCATCTTCGAGAAACAATGGAAAAAGTCACAGCAGAAAATTGGCAGGTGTATTAATCACGAAAGATGAACAGATAATGTGGATTTGGCAGTTGATCAAGCCATAGAACCCATTGTGATTAATATTGGGAACGGTGACAGCGGCACTGGAAAGTGACCGAAAATAGTGATATTAGTAACACTCGGAGTAGTTTCCACAAACACCAAAACACTTTCACTTCGCTCGACGCGCGTTTCTCCAACCAAGTTGGCATCATCCGGAGACGATTAAAACTAATCTAAAACTACAAAATCTACCATATTTATACTATTTTCATGGTGACGTCACTAATGATATCACCGTGAAATTTACGCGTGACTAATCACGCTTCAATGATCGGTTGCTAAGCAACGCGTAAAGCGGGCTATACGGTAGAGGTCCCTTGTCGCTATTCATACTACTATTACATTTTACAATTTCTATGCTCTCAAATGCATCCAACTGTCTATTATTGGTCACATTTCTAACTAATCTTAAATTACTAATATCTATTCTATGATTGTTGTCAAAAGCATATTGTGCAACACTAGACTTATCTGTTCTTCCATATTTTAGATGAGCCATATGCTCTTTAAATCTGGTGTTAATTGATCATCTCGTTTGTCCAACATATTTTCGATCACAATCATTACAACTAATTTCGTAAATCCCAGACCTTTCATTTGGAACAATTTTATCCTTTGGATTGTCTAAAAGTTGTTGTAATTTGTTGCTCGACGAATGAATCGCTGTTATACCCACGTTTTTGAAAACCTTACTCAAACCACGAGTAAACCGGGGTACGTACGGGATGGATACATATTTTGGAGCCTCTATATCCTTTTGAAAGGTCGTAGAATTACGAAGTGTGTCCTTAAATTTACGCTTCCTAATTAGTTTTTCAACTATATCTCTAGGATAACCATTACTCACAGCTATATCTTTAATTAATACTTTTTCTTTTTCAAACCTCTCATTACTGAGAGGGAAACTTAGTAAACGATGAACAAGAAAATTAAAACTTGCCATTTTATGTTGATAGCAGTGGTGAGAGTCAGTACTGGTATCTTTTCTATATATATCAAATTCTAACCTATTGTCACTATTTTTAATTACTAATACATCTAAAAATGGGAACTAGGAAATAATGGAAAACTTCCATTTTTAGATGTATTAGTAATTAAAAATAGTGACAATAGGTTAGAATTTGATATATATAGAAAAGATACCAGTACCATCAGATATATCCCTAATGACTCTCACCACTGCTATCAACATAAAATGGCAAGTTTTAATTTTCTTGTCCATCGTTTACTAAGTTTCCCTCTCAGTAATGAGAGGTTTGAAAAAGAAAAAGTATTAATTAAAGATATAGCTGTGAGTAATGGTTATCCTAGAGATATAGTTGAAAAACTAATTAGGAAGCGTAAATTTAAGGACACACTTCGTAATTCTACGACCTTTCAAAAGGATATAGAGGCTCCAAAATATGTATCCATCCCGTACGAACCCCGGTTTACTCGTGGTTTGAGTAAGGTTTTCAAAAACGTGGGTATAACAGCGATTCATTCGTCGAGCAACAAATTACAACAACTTTTAGACAATCCAAAGGATAAAATTGTTCCAAATGAAAGGTCTGGGATTTACGAAATTAGTTGTAATGATTGTGATCGAAAATATGTTGGACAAACGAGATGACCAATTTAAAGATCATATGACCAGATTTAAAGAGCATATGGCTCATCTAAAATATGGAAGAACAGATAAGTCTAGTGTTACACAACATGCTTTTGACAACAATCATAGAATAGATATTAGTAATTTAAGATTAGTTAGAAATGTGACCAATAATAGACAGTTGGATGCATTTGAGAGCATAGAAATTGTAAAATGTAATAGTAGTATGAATAGCGACAAGGGACCTATACCGTATAGCCCGCTTTACGCGTTGCTTAGCAACCGATGATTGAACCGTGATTAGTCACGCGTAAATTTCACGGTGATATCATACCGTAGCCCGCTTTACGCGTTGCTTAGTAACCGATCATTGAAGCGTGATTAGTCACGCGTAAATTTCACGGTGATATCATTAGTGACGTCACCATGAAAATAGTATAAATATGGTAGATTTTGTAGTTTAAGATTAGTTTTAATCGTCTCCGGATGATGCCAACTTGGTTGGCGAAACGCGCGTCGAGCGAAGTGAAAGTGTTTTGGTGTTTGTGCAAACTACTCCGAGTGTTACAGTTACATCAAAGGTTCCAGCCCTATCCAGTAGTGATATTAGTGATTATAATAATATTAAAAAGTGATATAGAAAATAGTTATATTAATTACCCCTTTTTGTGGTATGTATTAAGGTATTATGGCGTAAGGTAATAAGGTGCTTTTATTTTTTGTTGAGAATTTTTTGCTTGGAATATATATTTATTTTATTGTTTTCATTTTTGTTGAAACTCTTTTGCTTTATTTTGGAATATATATTTAATTTATTCATTTTATTGTTTTTATTTTGTGTTGAGAATTCTTTGCTTTATTTTGGAATAGATATTTATTTTATTGTTTTTATTTTCGTTAAAAATTTCGGCTTTATTTTGTATTTAATAAATAAAATAAATATATATTCATTTATTTTATATATTTCATTATTTTTATTTTTTGTTGAGAAGTTTTTGTTTTATTTTGGAATAGATATTTATTTTATTGTCTTATTTTTTGCTTTATTTTGAAATATATATTTATTTTATTGTTTTTATTTTTTGCTTTATTTTGGAATACATATATTTATCTTATTTATCCGGTTTCAATTTTTGTGCTTTTTATTTTTGTTTCTTGCGGGAAATATAACTACTGGGAAACCACCCTGTAAAAAATGGTAACGCGCCGAAAGCAATACTTCGTGAGTGGTGTGGAAACTTTCATTTAATATCAGCTGTGGTGTTTAAAATATGCATATAAAAACCTTCTACTTTCGACCCCCTAAAAAAATGCCTACGCCCATGAGTAGCACTTTGTAGGTCAGATTTGCCGGTCATTCAACATCCACTGTAGGATGTGATGTAACTTTGAGTTCCCCTCTGGGTTCGGGGCCACAATTGTAGAATACACCCAGGGTATCTCCTACCTGTCGTAAGAGGCGACTAAGGTGACTGAATGGGACCGCCTAGCCGCTTAGACTTGACCGGTAAGATCTTCAAAGTTATGCTGGGCGGGCGTTGGTGGCACCTGGATGGGTGACCTAGGCAGGCTTGGGCCCGGACTGTGGCGTCTGCCCGAGACCTGGGAACACTCAACACATCTGCCGCGGACGCGTGGTCCCAGATAAATGGTAATGAGGACCGGAGTAATTAATCTCGGTAACTCAAAACTATACTATCATACATACAAATTGTAGAGACTTTGCCACCAGGCCACCCGTAATAAATAGGATGGTTTGAAGAAAAGTACTCAAGTAAAAAGGAGGAATGAACAAAGGGCCTAATGAAGCCTAGGTGCTGTGGTGGAATGGGAGTGTAACACTACCTTCCACTACACTCCGACCCATATACATACATACATACATGTAACTTTGAGATACCCGATTTGAGATATCTTAAAATTTGTGTGAACATTTTTGGTATAATTATTTTAAAATAGTCCATGAAGAAGTTATAGTTTGTAACATCGAAATATTTTTTTTTTTTTTGTATACAAACACCAATGGCATTTACTATAATTACAATCTGATCTGAACTTAGATCAATGAGTAATATTTTTCTAACCTAATTTACTACTGCTACAAAACTTATATCTAAGGACTTACTCACTAGTGTTCCTTATATTTTTCTAATACTTAATTACACTAATATTAATGTGTACACAGGCACTGTTCCCTGCTTTTGCACTAACACAAAATTATACTAGCTCGAAGGGTTTGATCCTCCTGAGCCTTCGAATCTGGTTTGTATTGTCGAGGAGCTGGATGACTTCGACATTGACGTGACGATGAAGTCGCTGTTCTTGACTTTTGGCGAATTCGCTGATGGTCTGGATAACGGTGTCCATTCCCATGTCCCTATGGAAGTCACTATTTCTGCAATACCAGGGGGCATTAACAATGCTCCTTAACACTTTGTTTTGGAATCGCTGGATTATATCTAGATTGCTCTTACTGGCACAACCCCACAGCTGGATGCCATATGTCCATACGGGCTTGAGAATTTGTTTGTACAAAAGTACTTTGTTATATATTGACAGTGTGGAATTTCGTCCAAGCAGCCAATACATTTTTTTAAATCTGATATCTAATTCTTCCTTTTTCTTTTTGACATGTGCTCTCCAGCGTAGCTTAGCGTCCAGTGTTATACCCAAATATTTTGCTGTATCAGCATATGGTACTTGGATATTGTTTATGCTAACAGGGATATGTCGGTCTCTCTTGTTAGTGAAATTAACATGGGCATATTTACTCTCATTTAGTTTAATTCTCCATTGCTTAGTCCAGGTTTTGATTTTGTTAACTGATTTTTGCAGATTTATTGCCGCTTCTTGGTGATCCTTTCCCACAGCCATTATAGCAGTGTCATCAGCAAAGGTGGCTATCGTGTCATATTCTAATTTAGGAATATCACTGGTGTATAGTAGATAAAGGACTGGCCCTAATACACTCCCTTGTGGTACTCCCGCCTTGATTTCTTTAAGTTCAGAATAAGCGTCTTCCTGCTTAATTCTAAAAGTTCTATCTGAAATATAAGACTTCATTAATTGTGAGAACTGATTAGGCAGGAGCTTGCTTAATTTATACTGCAGTCCCTCATGCCATACTTTATCAAAAGCCTGTGCAACATCAAGAAAGACGGTAGAACAAACTTTTCTTCCCTCCAGCGACTTTTCAATTACATCTGTGATCCTATGGACCTGATCTATAGTTGAATGACTCTCTCTGAATCCAAACTGATGGTGTGGAATTATGTGTTTGTCTTCAATGATTGGTTTTAATCTTTTAAGAAATATTCTTTCGAACAGTTTTGATATTACAGGGAGCAAGGAGATTGGCCTGTAGGACGAAGCTTCATTTGGTGGTTTTCCGAGTTTCAGGATCATTATCATTTCTGCTACTTTCCATGTCTTCGGTACATATTTTAATCTAAAAGATGCATTAATAATATAGGTAAGTTTTAGAATGGCTTTACGTGGGAGATGTTTTAGAATTTCCCCCGTAATTAGGTCAAATCCTGGGGCCTTTTTCGGGTTAATGTTTTCTTTAATTTCTTTTGCTATTTCTTTCGGGGTAGCGGGTCTGATTGCACCTTCTTCCTGGATAAGATTATCCCAGTCAATAGTGTTTTCTCCCTCATTCGGCTGGAGAGTCTCTTCAAGATATTCAGCGTACCTGTTGGCTTTTTGCATATTACTTTTTGCCCACGTACCATCTGTATTTTTAATTGGTGGGTTCTGCTGTATTGGTCTCTTTAGTCTCTTGGTAGCTCTCCAAAGTGAATAGTCAGTTGACAGTTCACTTAGGTAGTCAGTAATAGACTTATCTTTGATTTTTTTAATCTCTCTTTTGAGTTGTTGTGTGGCATTATTTAATATGGTTTTATCGGCTGGTGATCTAGATTGATGCCAGATTCTTCTGAGCCTTCTTTTCTCGGAAATAAGAGCTCTGATTTCTTTGGGGTAGTTGTTACCTTTAATTCTTGGAGTAATATCTGGAGTATTATCCCATGCAGCTTGTTGGATAACATTAACAAATGATTCTGTTTCATTATCTAGTTGTTCTTCATTTCTTAGAGGCACTGACAAATTGATACTCTCCTCAAGTTCTAATCTGAAGCTTTTCCAATCTGTTAGTTTATTTACTAATCTATGGGCTAATTCACTTTGTATAATGCTGTCACTGAGCGTAAGTAATATGGGAGAATGGTCAGAGTTCAAATCCCAAGCTTCTTCCACATGTATATAGTTTACTGATACATTTCGAGTTATGAAAAAATCAATTAGATCTGGGATTTTGTTGGGATCTGTAGACCAATATGTTGGCTTGCCAGTTGATAATGTTTCCCACTTTAGTTGATTGGCTGCTTGTAGAAGTTCTTTTCCTTTTGTGTTTGTTAACCCCATTGGACATGTTTGGCATTGAAATCGCCACCTATGATGAATCTATGTCCGTGACTATTTAGAAATCCTACATATTTTTCTTTTTTGAGAGCATGTCTAGGCGGACAGTAAACTGCAGCGACAATGATCTCATAAGTTTTGGTTTTTACCTTTACAGAGGCAGCTTGAAACTGTTCTGTTTTATACCCGGTTTCTTGATGATGCTTAATTGAATCCTTAATTACGATAGCACTACCACCTTTGGCTGCATTTGCTGGATGTATGGTATGATATGTTTTATATCCCTTAAATTTAATGAATGATTCATTAGTAAAATGAGTCTCCGAAATAAGGCATATGTCAATGTTCTCTATATCTAGGACTGCTTGCAATTCTTGTTGGTGTTGTAAGAGTCCATTGGCATTCCACTCCATAATCCTAAGGCTACTTAACATTACGAGTTTTTGGAATAGCTCCTTTAGCGCTATGTTCAAGTCTGCTAATACGTTCATCCATTTGTGTTCATTTCTCCATAATTTATTGGAAAGAGTTTTGTATGAATAAATTTTGGTCATTTTGTTTAGTGTCATTTGTATTAATACTCAATTCAGGCTTACCAGTAACTGCTTGACTGTACGCTTTTTGTCCTGCACTTATATTCTTTGGAACTTGTTGGTTATTCCTCTGTGGCTGCTTAGGAGGAACTGGTTTCGTAGTGCGCCTATCTTTTAATTTTTGCACTTCTTTTGCAACCATGCATCCTCTGTAGTTAGCTGGATGCCCTTCACCACAATGAACACATTTTGGTTTTTCATTCTTTGGTTTTTCACACTCCATTGTTAGGTGCTTGCCAGTACATCTGACGCAGCGTGGTTCCATGGCACAGTATTTTTGCGTGTGTCCATATGCTTGGCATTTTTTGCACTGTGGCACAAGCCTGGACTTTCTTAATGGCAGAATTTCAACTCTAACCCCTAGTATATCAGTTATTCCGTAGATTTTGTCAATACTCTCGTCATGTCTGAATGAGAGCATGAACATGTTAAGTGGTTGTTTTGTTTTATATTTTAATTTGGGAGTGGCTTCAATAAGTTTGTAGCCACGTTTTCTCATTTCCTGGACTATTTTTTCTGGTTCTATGGAATGATACAGTTTGTTAGCCATAACTTTAATTGGCCTATTTTGCTTATTCTCGTAGGAGTGCCAAGTGTACTCTTTTTCGGTTAACATTGCAGTAAGCATTTTATAATTTGTCTCATCCTGTAGATTAATTTTAATATTTTTGTCATGAATGACTTTAATCTGAGCGCCAGGAAGCTGGCACACGGTAGCATGGAGTTCATTAAAATTATTTATATTGTCCACTATGATAGGCGGAGGCGCTTGTATTTTTTTAGGCTTCTCTACGTTAGGCCTATTGGTTTGTTGTTGTGGTGGTGTAAGCGAAGTAACATCGAAACATGTAACATCGAAATATGAGACATAAAATATTTTCAAATAATACCCACAATTGGAGATCCCGCAATGGGAGATCGGGGTAGTATAACTTTTCTTACAGCAAACTAAAATCGTCACTATAAAGGCGCTTTCATTCAACAAGTTGTTATGTTATGTTGTCATGCTAATTTAATTATTATAATTTTTAAATAGCAATCTCACAGCATAATTTATTATAAGCCGTATATGTCCCGATAAAGTGACAGGGAGGTCATGTCCGAGTAAATGCGACCGTAAACGAACATGTCATGTAAATAAATAACATAATATGCCATGGTTTTAGTTAAATATATCAAGTTATCATGGAGTGATTGATAAAAATAGAAATATATTTAAAAAGACTTATTGATAAAGCTTTATAGACCCAGGCTCTTTTAACAGCCAAATACGGAATTTGTTTTCAAAAGAATCACTTAGTATACCGGTTTAGTTTCGGATGATTTCACTATTATTTTAAACAAAATTTAATCAGAAATTAAATAAGCTATAACTGCGGTGCTTAAATAGTGTGGAGTGATTCATCACCAACATATGGACGGCTCAAGGAGATGAGGTGCGAAGGAAACGAAATTCCATAGACGTATCATTTAGAGGAGGCATTTTTGATCATTTTCAGTTCTCCTCCTCTCAAATTCGGTCGCTTACAATTGGAATTATTGGCAACTACTCGCATTCGTCGCTTCCATCGCATAAAAACACTAAACACTCGCGTATAACACAATGTTATAATTAATTTATATCGCGAATCAACCATACACAAGACAAAATGAAAGGCCACTGTCGCGCCAAAACATACATGCATGAAACAGCGCATGCGTCAATATATCCACGGAGATCCGGCGTCTTTACCTTTGACCAATGAAATTTAATTTAATTTAGAACAGCCTAAAACTCACCAATAAGACCGGTAGACCCGGTTACTAATGAGTTCTGCCCACCATTTCTATAGTGTACACAAATTTGCACACTAAGAAATTCTGTAATCCATCGCAAATAGGCAGACAGTTCAATTGTGATGGTGGTGTGATATTATGTATGAATCACTCCACACTATTTCGAAACCGGGGTATAGTTTAATAGTTGTTGTTCTAGATGAATCTGGAATATGTCCGGAGTGCGGATCGAGATCCGCTGCACTTAGGCCCCATTGGGCCCCTTGTGCTTCCTCCGTGAGGGAAATGTCTCCCTAGGTCATCGACCAGCCCAATGTTGTACAAAAGGTAATGATGTTGCCCAGGGGCATTTCCCTCAAATTGGCCATAGAAGGCCAACGTTCCCCCAATATGGATTCTCTGGTCGATGACACGGCAGGACATTCGCAAAGTACATGCTCGATCGTTTCATCTTCTTGTTCACATCCTCTGCAGATGGGTGTGTCACTTTGTCTCATGTTATAGAGGTGTTTCCTTACCCGGCAGTGTCCGGTTAGGATTCCTGTAACAAATCGCAGTTTACCCCTGGACATTGCCAGATAGTTCCTCGCCGTCTCTTCGCTGGGATATCTCAAGAGATTTCTGGCCAGCTGACAGCTGCTTGTTTCATCCCATAACGTCTTAAATTTTATGTGGGTGTTTTCCTTTATTAATTGAAGTTTCGCTGCAACTGGTAGCGTACTTGAAGGACCAGGCCCAAGGATACTCAGGTTGGCTGCCTTCTTGGCCAATTTGTCAGCTTCTATATTGCCGTTGCATTGTGAGTGTCCTTTGACCCAGCATAGGCAGATGTTATTCATCTGACATGCTCGCACAAGTGCTTGGTGACATTCCCATGTTGATCCTTTAGTTATTTTATAATTTTTCAGGGCCAGTAGTGATTGTCTACTATCTGTGCAGATTCTTATTGTCTTGCCCGTTATTTCTCTGCGAGCAATCTCTTGTGCGGCTATGGTTATACCAGCGAGTTCTGTTTGTACTACACTGGCATTTTTATCCGTAGTCCAGCTGCATCGGAGTCGCAGATTCCTGGAATATATACCACAGCCTGCTCCATCCTTTTTCTTTGATCCGTCCGTGAAGACATAGTTTACACCTTCAACGCCGGCCTCGTCTTCACCAGTAGTGTGTATGGTGTAAGGTTTATCAAAGACAAACCGAGGCGGAATACCATCTGCACATGCCTGTAAAAGGGGTATCTTTCTGACAGCCTCAGTCCACAGGCGGCTTCTGGTTTGGCCACAGCTTGCATTTGGTAGTATGCCAACAGATTTAAGGCGAGTCATGGTAGTCAGAGCCACTTCTTCTAGATGTAGGTCTAGTGGTGGGAGACACAGCATTATCTCCATTGCTCTCGTTGGTGTTGTTCGCATGGCTCCGGTTATGCTCAGACAGGCAACTCTTTGTACCTGGCCTAGCTTGAGTTTTGCTGTTATTTGTTGACTCTTGGGCCACCAGACAACAGCTCCATAGGCCAACATTGGTCTTATGATAGCAGTGTAAATCCACAGGACCACCCTGGGTTTCATTACCCAGGTTTTCCCTACTGTCCTGCGACACTGCTCGTATGATATGTAGGCCTTATTTATTCTTCTTTCGAGGTGAAGATTCCAGTTTAATTTAGCATCGAAAGTTGCCCCCAAGTATTTCACCTGTGGTGCAAAATTTAGTGCTGTGTTTAGGAGAACAGGGGCTCTCATTGGCTCCAGTTTTCTTTTCCTTGTAAAGAGTACCATTTCCGTCTTCCTGGGGTTGACGGATAGGGCATACTCCTCACACCAATTTTCTATTATTCTTAGGGCCATCTGCATTCTTTGACAGAGAGCTCCTTCGAATTTTCCATTAAGCAGTATCGTTAAGTCATCTGCGTATGCAATTGTGTAGAATCCTTCCACGTTGAGGTGGTTTAGGAGGCTGTCAAGAACCAAATTCCATAGCAGTGGTGATAAAACACCTCCCTGCGGACAGCCTTTCGCAACCAGTCCTCTTATGACAGTGTCTCCTGCACTGATTTGTACTGCTCTTTTAGAGAGCATGTTGGATATCCAGCTGCTCACAGTATTAGGAACGTTCCTATGTGTTCTAGATGAAACAACCGATGTGACTAATTTCAGTTCATTGTCCTTACTGTACGCTAGGTTTCTAAGAATTGCTTCCCTTATTTGAAATGTCACCGCACGACACTGATTAGTTCGTTAAATATCTATTCCGTCAACTGTGTCGATTAATGTATACAAAATGGTTCATTATTGATTATTTTATTATATGATATTATATTAGGACAAGTATTTGTAAAAATTTAATAGCATTTAATTTGTCTATTTGGTGGCTATTTGGATGCGGCGTAACAAATATTGTGTAAGCAAAATAGCATTAATTACCTTAGAACGTTTAGAGTCTGTACTGGTAGTTAGGTTTTTATGTCTTTTTGCACTAGACACAGTAGTGAGCTGCATTGGCGATAAATAACTTGTTGGTAACTCCGCATCTGTTGCATCTATTATTTGATTATATATTTTACTCTCTTCCTCGTTATCACAATCAGCTTTATCTTTTATGGAAGACGCCTCATCACTCTAAAATTTAAATACCAATTTTTATTTAATTTGTATACATTGGAGGTACGCTGGCGGCCATTTGAAAGTGCACGATTTATTTTTATATTGTAATGTGATCTTTTTATATTTCATTTTGACAGTTACTTGAAACTTCAAACAAATGTCAGTAATTAATTCCGTAATTTACAAACCACTTTATTAGTTTTCAAGTTTTAAAATGCCGCGGTTAACTGAACCTGAAAAAATGCGAGCTGTTACATTGCTTGAAAATGATTGGTCATTACAGGCAGTTGCAGATGAGCTAAATGTGAGTAAGAGTTGTATATTCAAACTCAAACAAAAATGGAATGCAGCAGGAAACGTTCGCTACGTCCATGGCGGAGGGCGTCGTAAAATAAGCACCGTGGAGCAAGACAACCTCTTCCTAGACCATCTTAGAACGCATGATACTAAGACTACAAGATATGCTAACGCGCATGCGATCCCTCTCTCCCTCTGCTGACGTCATTCCGTGACAAATTTCAAATATTCAAATTTGACACATCTTTAAAATACATTATTTTAAAGTTTAAATACATTATTTTATAAGTTTAAATACGTTATTTTAATTATTTTGTTCATTTATGATTGTGACAAACAATGGTTTACTGTGCAATTAAGGGTTGTACCAGTAACAATAATAAAAAAAGTAAAATCCTTCCAGTACATATCGATACTTTAGTTTCCAACTGCAGCAGAGATTTGCAAATTATGGGTGCAAAAGTGCTACCAAACGCATGATTTTAATATTAAAAATGTTTGGATATGTTGCATTTTTCTGATTATGATTTTCATGTTAAAGAAAAATTATTGCAATTGCCCAAAAATAAGTGGAAGTTGAAAGATAATGCTGTACCTTCACGTCCTTGCCTTCTACTTTTTTCTTTAATTATGGATGACATAATTATATTAATAAATAATTAAGAATATGAAATATATACGTTATAAACAAAAATCTTAGCTAAAGGCTAAAGATGCCAAATAAAACTTAGGTATGGTTATGTCAAAACTTATCTTTCGTGCGGTTGTGCGTACATGCTAAATTGATGCCTGCTCTAAATAGTAAAAAAACTGCACTATGTACGAATAATAATTATTGTACGAATTTAATCAGCAATATAAATATAAAAAATCCAAAAACCAAACAAACAACATCCGTCATCTGCAAAATCAGAACAGCAACACGCCACGGGAAGAAAATAAAAAATAACCGAGTAAATTGGCGCGTATGAAGGAAATGTGAATGTTATTAGTTATTTTGTGACGGTTTTGATAATTAATTATATAAAATAAACTAATGTATATTTATATCTATTTTTAGTAATTTTTATATATAAGGTATTTACTCGTTCACTTGCTTTAACTGTAAAGACCCCGTGCAGTTATAGAAAAGTAAAGGTGTAATGCCGTAATTACTAATTAATGTACAGGTTCTTTACAAACAATCCTTCTACTAAGTGCCATTCCAGTTCAAGGATTATAGACGTGGATAGTCATTGATTCCAGTTCGTGCCGTAGTAGACCTTTAACGGCAAAGTACCAGCTCCCAGCTCTCCGACACCAGATATTTGCCAGTGTTCGGGGTACAGGCCCTTTAATGAGCGGGAATATCATGTTGGTTGGGTTGCCTTGTTCTTTTTTGTACCTACCTATACAGGGCATTTAATAACTTGGGAGATTATTTTTAATTCATGATAATATATTATGCTAAAAGTAAATGCGTTACAAAAAATAAACCTAATGAAAGTGCTTTAATAACTGAGAAAAATTAAAATATAAAATGTTTCTCAAGTTCGTAAACACCCTGTATACTTAAACAATGTCCAAAATAGTTATATCGAGTAGAATCATAACGAAACTTTATAATAAAACCATGTAAAAAGCTTCCGTCTCCATATATCGCCATAAATTTTTGTCACGGGGTGACGTCATGCGCAAGTTTGTTCCAAACGCGTTTCCCAAGTGATCATATCTTGTACTCTTAGTATCATGTTAGAACGAATCCCTTTGAAACAGCAGTGACGGCCTGTTTCGAAACGGAGTTTCCTGGATCTGTGAGGTCTGCAAGGCGGCGGGTGAAGGGTTCAGAGTTACGAAATTATGCGGCAGCAAAGAAGGTATTTTTGGAGCCAAGGCATAAAGAACGTCTTAATTTTGCGAACCAGTTTGTCGGTAGGCCCGACGACTTTTGGAATAATGTCATATTTTCCGACCTTTTCGTCTTTCAGTCATGTCATGATAATTCCATCTGCGTCTACCGACCTCAGAATTCGAGGTATGAAGAGAGGTATATTAAACCTACCGACCGGAGCGGACGTTTTTCCATCAATGTTTGGGCATGGATAAGTTCCCTAGGTCCCGGTGTTTGCTGGAGGATAGGAGAGCGCCTTACCGGACAGAGTTACATACGCATATTGGACAATATTATGCTGCCGTCCGTCACTATGTTGTATCCTCAGTATTTTATTTTCCAGCAAGATAATTGCTCAATTCATACATCAAGAATTGTAACTAACTGGATTAATGAACACAGCATAAACGTGCTACCTTGGCCCTCAAAGTCGCCCGACCTAAACCCAATTGAAAATGCATGGTCGATGATTGTTAAGAATATTTATAATAGACTTGTAGGGTGCAATTGAAAATGCTTGGGACAATATCGACTCAAATGGCGCCTGGACGAAATATTAATTTTATACAGACCTACTCGCGTTAGAGTTTTCTAGTTTTAAGTTACATAATTTTTATAATTTAGTTTATTTTGAACATTTTTGAGACGCTCTTTGTTAATTTGGAATTTTTTTGATAAAATAATAATACACTTTTTAATTTTGATAAGTAATAATTAGACAATTGTGAAAGTCATAATGACACATCACCTGAACCTCAAATTTCAAAGTCAGTTTTACAAAGATCAAATATAACGAAATCTGATATAAGAGTCGTGCACTTTCAAATGGCCGCCAGTATACCTACAGTCGTGAGCAAAAAAAATAGGACAACTATTTTTCTAATGTAAATATGTCTCTTTATGTTACAAAAGCTAAAGTTAGATGTACACAACTAGATTTTGGCAAACATACGTTATACAAGACTTGTCCTTTTCTTTTCCTTTTTTTCTCTGCTCTGTACCCTGTACCTAGGAATAAACTCGATAACATGCTAGACTACTCATCCACCATAAACTCAGATGCAGATAAATACTCATATGTACATAAAAATATACAGGCATAAAAGTATACAGGCATAAAACGTAAAGTACAACATTGAGTATAACCATAAACATGAAATAATTTTATGATTATATTTTATGATTAAATTTTATTAAAATTTAATAATGAATTACCACGTTCCATCAAAGGAATACGCTATAAGTACAGGGTAGGTATCCCACTAAGGTCGGCGAGGTACTATATTAGGGAAAGTAGGTATAAGCTCTAGAGCTTCGTGGAAGCTCTAGGGAGCTAGAGCTTTTTTTTTAGATAAATCGACCAAGAGTAATCGCTGGAAATAGTTTTCAAGTTCGTAGATCGGCCGCTAGGGGGCACAATCTAGAGCCAAAAGAGATATTTCTTCTCAGAAATGTTTCCTACTCAGAAATGCTATTTAATATACCATTAAATAGCAGAAATAGTACATTTTGTGAGTCGGACGAATATGGAAGAACGCGACCAAACCACCTTCCCCTCCGTTTTCGAGGATGCTGAGCACGATGGCGGTGGTTAACATTCTTTTTGAGTGGGGGCAACCCCCCGAAAACGGCTAAAAACCACCCCCAAACGGGGAATTGAGCATTTCTCGTGATCAAAGAAGAAACCCGCGTCATTCCTTGTTTTCGATGACGTCGGAAACGATGGCGATGCTGTCTATCATCCCTGACTTGACCCCCACCCTCTCAACGGCTAAGAATCACCCCCGATGGAGTGAAAAGTGATTTTCTCCTGATGAAGGGAGAAACCCGCGTCATCCCCCGTTTTCGATGTCGCCGGAAACGATGGCGATGCTGTCTATCATCCCTGACTTGACCCCACCCTCTCAACGGCCAAGAATCACCCCCGATGGGGTGAAAAGTGATTTTCTCCTGATGAAGGGAGAAACCCGCGTCACCCCCGTTTTCAATAACGCCGGAAACGATGGCGATACTGTCTATCATCCCCGACTTGACCCCACCCTCTGAACGGCCAAGAATCACCCCCGATGGGGTGAAAAGTGATTTTCTCCTGATGAAGGGAGAAACCCGAGTCACCCCCGTTTTCGTTGACGCCGGAAACGATGGCGATGCTGTCTATCATCCCCGACTTGACCCCCACCCTCTGAACGGCCAAGAACGACCTCCGACCGGGGCGAAAAGTGATTTTCTCCTGATGAAGGGAGAAACTCGCGTCATCCCCCGTTTTCGATGACGCCGGAAACGATGGCGATGCTGTCTATCATCCCTGACTTGACCCCACCCTCTGAATGGCCAAGATCCCTCCCACCACCCTCATGAGTGATTTTCATGAAAGGAGAAACCCGCGTCATCCCCCGTTTTCGATGATCCTGAACAAGAAAAAAATATGAGCAACTCGGCTCGACCCCCGCGTACCCCTCCAACGGATCTAAACTACCCCTTTGATGCAAGATGTTATTAAATTAGGTAAGGGATCGAAGATAAAGAATCAGTTATGTAGAGATCACTGATTACATACCAGATGTAATTGCAGGACTCTTCGTCGATTGTTTAGATGGGAAAAAAACGGGCACATGCTAAAATATAATAATACTAAATTAATAATCTATGATTGCTATTAATTATAAAAAAAATAATAATATGTAGAACTTTTGTCCGTTACCGTTGCTAATATTTTTTTCTTGTTCAGCATCCTCGAAAACGGTACATGACGCGGATTTTCTGGTTCATCAGGAGAAAATCGTTTTTCACCCCCGTCGAGGGTGGTTCTTGGCCGTTGACGGGGTGGGGTCAAGTCGGGGATGAGTGACAGCATCGCCTTCGTTTCCGGCATCATCGAAAACGGAGAATGACGTGGGTTTCTCCCTTCATCAGGAGAAAATTACTTTTCATCCCAGTCGGGGGTGGTTCTTGACCGTTCACGGGGTGGGGTCAAGTCGGGGATGAGTGACAGCATCGCCATCGTTTGCTGCAACACCGAAAACGGGGGATGACACGGGTTTCTCCCTTCATCAGGAGAAAATCACTTTTCTTCACCCCAGTCGGGGGTGGTTCTTGGCCGTTGAGGGGGTGGGGAAACCGGGGGATAACGCTGGTTTGCTTCTTTGATCACGATAAATGCTCAATTCGCCCGTTTAGGGGTGGTTACAGTTACAAAATTGTTTTTTAATATCTCCTCGTGACTTTTGTCGGTGGTGGTTCTTGGCCGTTGACGGGGTGGGGTCAAGTCGGGGATGAGTGACAGCATCGCCATCGTTTGCTGCAACACCGAAAACGGGGGATGACACGGGTTTCTCCCTTCATCAGGAGAAAATCACTTTTCATCCCAGTCGGGGGTGGTTCTTGGCCGTTGAGGGGGTGGGGAAACCGGGGGATAACGCTGGTTTGCTTCTTTGATCACGATAAATGCTCAATTCGCCCGTTTAGGGGTGATTTTTGACCGTTTTCAGGGGGTTGCCCCACCCAAAAAGAATTTCAACCCACGCCATCGTGATCAGCATCCTCGAAAACGGGGGGGGGGGGAATGTGGTTTGGTAGCATTCTAAAATACTAACCATTTTCGGGGTTTTTTCCGACTCACAGAATGTACTAAAATATGGATAGCCGGTTACATTGCGCAAAACTTTTGTTATTGATATTTTGCTCTATCACTCAATGGAAAGGGTGGGTGACGCCTTCTATATTGGCTCATCAAAAGCCCATAGTGTTATACCTCATTGGAAAGGTATTTTAGGTATGCTTTATCTTGTGATGAATGCGTAATGTCATTTACCTCAAAATGGAAACCGATAGATGGCAGTATTTCAAACGAATGCTATTTTATGGATTTTTCTCAGAAATTTTAAATGCTGTTATAGTTTTCTTTACATAAATGAATTCAGCGTAAAAAACTGATGAATATAGCATAAGTTTCAAATTTTTAACGTTATTTGCAAATTAGTGAGCAAATAATCAATCGAGGAAA
This sequence comes from Tetropium fuscum, assembly GCA_964058915.1. Classification (NCBI taxonomy): domain Eukaryota; kingdom Metazoa; phylum Arthropoda; class Insecta; order Coleoptera; family Cerambycidae; genus Tetropium; species Tetropium fuscum. Next base: position 12,960 of record CAXKVY010002995.1, on the reverse strand, counting down.
ACGACGCTAACGAGACATTTAATTACTACAATAAAATGCGTTTATAAAGGAACCTACCTAAACCCACACAAATGAATAAATAAATAATAACAAATATAATAAATAAAATAATATTAACAAAAACAATAACAAACAGATATTGATATTATGTAACGAAAGAACAATTAAATTTTTTTCAAAAGGAAATATGTTTATGCGTGGGGGGGGGAGAAGGGGTAAAAATTGTTTTTTAATATCTCGGCTCCCTTTTAACATTCGATATAAGCCGAGGTACAGTTGAAGGGGGCGCGGCGAGCGCTACAACTTTACCCCTCGTGACTTTTGTCGAGGGTGGTTCTTGGCCGTTGACGGGGTGGGGTCAAGTCGGGGATGAGTGACAGCATCGCCATCGTTTGCTGCAACACCGAAAACGGGGGATGACACGGGTTTCTCCCTTCATCAGGAGAAAATCACTTTTCACCCCAGTCGGGGGTGGTTCTTGGCCGTTGAGGGGGTGGGGAAACCGGGGGATAACGCTGGTTTGCTTCTTTGATCACGATAAATGCTCAATTCGGCCGTTTAAGGGTGGTTTTTGACCGTTTTCGGGGGGTTGCCCCACCCAAAAAGAATTTCAACCCCCGCCATCGTGTTCAGCATCCTCGAAAACGGGGGGGGGGAATGTGGTTTGGTAGCATTCTAAAATACTAACCATTTTCGAGGTTTTTTCCGACTCACAGAATGTACTAAAATATGGATAGCCGGTTACATTGCGCAAAACTTTTGTTATTGATATTTTGCTCCATCACTCAACGGAAAGGGTGGGCTTCTATTTTGGCTCATCAAAAGCCCATAGTATTATACCTCATTGGAAAGGTTATTTTAGGTATGCTTTATCTTGTGATGAATGCGTAATGTCATTTACCTCAAAATGGAAACAGGAATGGAAAAAATGGAGCAGAAATTTTGTTTGCAACTAAATAAATTATTTGCAACATGTCTTTAATATTTTAGCCACTGTGTGGTCATTGCTGTGAACAGTTATTCTTTTCCCGTTGTTGGAGGAGTGAACATCGTTCAAAATGTCTGATAACTGCTTCATTTGTGAAAAAAGTGTGCTGGAAGTTGATAATTGTTGAAGTTCTGGTAGCTTGAGTTGTTGTTGAATGTGGTGGTAGCTCGAGGAATGGCCACGTTTCGATTAGCTGCGGAGCAAAGAGGAGACACGGAGCGCCAGGAATCATTGGAAGCAGTGGATTCTGAAAGTCTCCATCTTAAATGTTACAAAAGCTACATACACCCAAAGTCGATCGCATCAGCGGCATGCAGGAAACCAAAAGGCAAGTCTTCGAATGTCTCGTCTTCTTCTCCCGTTGAAAGGTCGACGATGGACGTGGAACCGGAGCCACCTACGTCTTCTTCTTTCGATTTCAATAGCACGTGTTTCATTTGCTCTGAAAGTTATCGGGAACAAGCCAATTGTTAAAGATACGCTAATACATTTCATAGAGAATTGAGAAGAATCTTTTTCGAAAGCGTAACGAATTGTGTAACGAATCCGAAAGATCACGGACCTCAGCGCTGTCTCGGTGCTAGATACCATAACTCATGCTGCGTGAAAATTTATTACCCCAGTACCGGGAAAACAAGTGCAACTCCAATTGGAAGAAAATTGACGAGGCCATCGAAGACATTACGGAATATTTGACAGTAAATTGTGACGAATGCCAATTTACTTTGGAGTAATTGATTATTCAAATTAAAGGCGACTACGTGACTTGTACCAGACCCATAAAGAAACGTTTAATAGACATTTATGGAGACGATATTTGGCGCCTTGGACTAAAAAAATGCGCCTTAGACTCTACCTCAAGGGGGTGGTGTGGAAAAGAGTCCACATGAAATATACCCTACAAATCTTATGTAGTCGTGAATATATGTATATTCAAGTATGAAAAGCGTCACCAAAGATGTTTTGAAATAAAAAGAAAAACTAAATGCGCTGCATTTGTTTTCTCTCCTATTACTCCAGCTGTAAATGTCCATAATGATTGATCCATAATTTCCACGTACAGTAACTCATTAAATATGTAATGATATACATATAATATATAAAAAATGGTGCAAATGACTTATTAGTTGCAAAAAAAAATTCAGCTCCGAAAATGTATGCTCCGCCCCACACGTGATGCGTTCATTTCTTGGAGAAGTGTATTTATTACATCTTTAAAAATATCTTTCTCTAGATTAAATACTATTAAGTGTCTATTAAGTGTATTATTATTAAATACTTTATCAAATTAAATAATCTTTTAAATATATAATGTATCTGCCTATTTAAAAACATACATTTGTTATAGCATCTATGAATCTTTTGATGTACACTTACCACAAGTAAAACCAGGCGAAATATTTTAGCGACATAATATACTGTTAAGAAGCATTTTTGTCACAAGATTTCCTAAATTTATATAATATCTAGGATAAATTATAGATTACCGAATCATCTCCTGTCAATCCTTTAACTTGCAGTAACTCTGCCGTCCTCAAAAACTGCGTCAAATTTTCTCTTAGTACACTAACTTCCCCCATATACATAAATTCCAAAATATCCTTCACATTTTCATGTCCCACATCTTTTAATATCACAATGGGATGTTTACAAGGGTTAACTTTGAACATTTGCTTAAAATAAGGACTACAAATAGATAGGACAATTTTATGAGCCTGAAAGAACTGCCCATCCACAGCTAATGTAACATCTACCATTTCAGCAGCTTCAAGAAGTTCATGGAAACCAGAGACTAGGTTAGAATGAAAATTATTCCATCGCAAGGAAAACTGTTCTGTCAGGGCCATTTTCCTACAAAATTAAAATAGTTTGAAACTAGAACTGGGAAAATTTCCTGTTTAAATTTACCCTTACTTGTATAGGTATAATTTTTTAATTTTGAACTGGATTTAACAGGTACCTATATGGATTTAACTCACTGTTGTGACACTTTTTACCACTTTAATTTAATACAAATATCGTTTACCAAATAATGTACAAATAAATCTTATATTATTTGTGTTTTGTCTATGATGACTTTTAAGCTAGGTGAGAGAAATTACTTTTGGAAATTACATAGCAAATTAAAAAATATCAACAAAAAAAAATACTCTATGAAAAAACTACAAAAACCTTGTCACCCTAACCTCTAAACATTACATTAGTGACATTACTAATTACTAACCAACCACAAAACTATAAACATCTCCAAAATGCAAGGAGATGGTTTCCTAACACAGCATAGAAAAAGCCTCATGTGTACATGTTTTGTGGTCTCATCAGGGCAACTTGGAATTAGTGTAAAAATTAACTTAAAAGTTTACCATACAGGCATACAGGTTTTCCGTTCTTTGTTTAGGATGAAGTAACACAACAGTAAGCATTAATATAAGATAGAATTAGTGGCAACAGAAAAACATAGCAAGCTTCAAGCTTTTAAAGTAATAATTCTTACAAGAATTATTACTTATATTTATTTGTTTGGCTTGTGCGCCTTCTTCAAACTTCAAATATATAGGTATTGGACCAACGTTCAAATATGTATTGGACCAAGTTTTGTTGGACCATGACCATACTCGAATTGTGTCACAAGCACAGAAATTTTCTGTGTTCACAAGGTTGCTCGACTTACCTAAAATTATTTATGCTCCCAGCTCGTGACAGTCATCACAAAGTTGTTCTGTCACAGCCGTGTTTTACTGTCGCGTGACAGTAAACAAGCTGCTGTCACGAAAGTTGTATTTTCCCTGTCCTATATTTTCGGTGAACTTCTGGGGAATTTTTGTTATTCGAATGGTGACACTGTACATTGTGATTTATTCCCTCAAAAACCATAAAAGTTACGTGTTAAGTGATAAAAGCAATGATTTATGAAGGTATCTCTGATAAAAGCACTGTGGAGTGGATAAAAGTTTCAAGTTTGTGCTTTTTGATTTTTAAGTGATCAGGTCCCCGAACCTGAGCCTAAGACTTATCATCCCTTATGTACTTGCAGCATGGAAGGATGTTTACAATTTTCCAGAATTGTTTCGATTTTACTTAAAATAGTTTTTAAAGTCTGGGCCTACTCTGGCTTAGCTATATTGTTTTGTTTTTTGTTGTATTATTTGTACGGTGGAGTCATTGCTCTATTATTGTTATGTTTTGTTGTAATAGGTAAGTAAGTTTTGCTTTAATAGTAAGTACCGAGATATATATTTTTTGCATGTTTAATTAGCAGACAATATTTGTAGTTTTATTTACTTTTAGGTATCTTTTATCAAGTTCAAGATAGTTTACTATATAGTCCAGAGTTACCAAGCCATTCTCGAGTGTACGTACCTATCCCATCCATGTTTAGCCTTCCATATGAAAGTGTAACTATTCGATCTTTAGATGGAACTATGCTTCATTCCTATTTCATACACCAACCAAAAGAAAGACAACTAATTGCACCTACACTTATTTTTTTCCATGGTAATGCTGGAAATATGGGTCACCGTTTACAAAATTGTGTAGGATTATACCATAATTTACATTGTAATATTCTATTAGTTGAATATAGAGGCTATGGACTCTCTGAAGGTGGACCATCAGAAGAGGGACTATATATGGATGCTAAAGCTAGTATCGACTATCTTAATATGAGGAAAGACGTTAATCATTCTGAAATTATAGTTTTTGGTAGGTCTCTTGGTAAGTATAACTATTTGAGGTTAGTGCTATTATTGGTTGCATTCATCAGAACTAAGTGATCAGTGTTTGATACCAGACCACATTCAAATTAAATACTAGCAGTAGTGCCTACACTCTAAGAAGTTAGCGCAGCACACTGACATCTGATACGTACCATACCTACAACAAATGTCGCATTTATGCAGTAAAATTTTATAGTGTTTTCGGTTTAAATGGTCTTATTTTTAAAATTACCTTATATCTACAGTTCTAAAGCAAATTAAAATTAATCACACTCTGCTGTTCAGCTAAAGCAATGACAATCAAAGATGACAATCTCATCTCTATTTTTGGTTTTTTAAAATGGAATGAAACGGAAAATAACAAAAATAAGTTTTTAAATTGGTAAATAAATATCAAATGTTTCCCCAAAATACCTAGTAGGTATTTAGTTTTTAGTTAAATTCTGATCAACACAATTCAACATTCCGTTAACCATGTTTTCACTGCCAGTTATACCGGATGGGCCAAAAAAATTTGCACTTTTTATGTTTACCATTACTTATCTCTTATGTTTATTAAACTATTTCAATCAGCTTGGTGTCGTTGCTTACAAACAGAATGGACTATGTAGAGAAAATTTCTAAATGGCCGATTTTTGTAATTTCAAGATTTTCAAGCCCTTTCTTTGGGCTAGTTCTTTTTGAAGCAAAAATGTCGAAATGACTCGTCCAATATAAAAAGAAATGAAATTGACTTTTACCTATATTTTAAGACCTCGATGAAAAAAATCAGTCCATCGGGAGCCGAGCTATACATAACCATATAAAGCGTCTTCTTGTGTTAAGCAGTAGTTAAATTGTAGCTTAAATTGAACTTTTGTTTGGCCAATAACTTTTTTATAATAATAATGGACTAACAACACAAAATTTAAAAAGATATATTTTATTTACCGCTGTATTTCTGTTGCTGGACTGCGACTTCCAGGTAAGCTAAACAATAAATAATACAGGTTCCTTTTCTTAAAATTCCCTACTGGAAATTCATTAATTATTTAGGGAATTGTTCTACCAGCGTTTACTAGTGTTCTGATCGGAATTTTATCTTCTAATTATTATCTAAATAATTTTTAAACTATAAAACACTTAAATTTTATAATCACTACACCAACTTATCGCAACACAAGCAGCAATACTTGACATCTGTCAAAGGTTTGATATGATTTCAATTAACACAATTTTGTCATGGCCAACTACCTATTTGTTTTTTGACAGGTATTCGTTGCTGCTTGTGATATTGAAATACTCCAAGCGCTGCCTCAAATGAGAAGAATAACACCATACTTCATTTTTATGCAGGTTATTATTGTCATTTTTGATTTATAATTTCTGCTGTAGGTAGGTCTTAATTAAATAATCTGAATTTTTAATATACAACTGAGTTTTTAAGATGGTGCCCTGCTTTTTGCCGAAAGATTTGAATAACAATTTTCAAATTTTCTGTCGGTAGTCCATTATTTTCTGGAAACGACAGCAAGCTGATTAAAATCGGTTAATAAACGAAAAAGTTAAGGGCACGTAAAGAGACAAAAATGTGCAAAATTTTTTGACAACCGATATATTTTGTTTTTTCCTTAGGTTTCTTGTTTGTACATTTGACAGTCTGCAGTCATATCTAGGTAAATTACAATTGCACAGATCACATGAGATATAATCCCCAGTACATCGTCCTTTTTTGAATGTTATTACAAAAGTCGTAAAAATGGTCTTAGCTGCTTCATTTTAACGAGTCTTACCACACTGTTAAAATTTTTAGAGTACGGGATGGGCGCTTTTTTCTCACGCGCAGAACCTAAACCAGTCGTTCTAGTGCGAAATAAGTGTCTGCACAGAAGAACTGCCAAAAATAACTATTCACACAGGAATAAACTTTATTTCATACAGCAAGATGTATACAAATATAATGTTATCGATGGTCCTTTTATATGAAATAAATGCAAGCATGCATTTGCTGCGTCGGTATTTTGTGGCTTCATTCTGACACATGGTATCATAACGCTTAGTTATGGTATCAGATATAAACAAAGTTAAAAATGTAATTTGTAAAGTACACAATGTCATAACTACTCCATCCTTAGAACGGCAACTGTGAGGTGGACCTTCGACATTGTGTACGTTTTGCGAAAAACCTAATTTAACATAAGGTATTACGAAGTATAAGCTGAAATAAAAATGACGAAAATGTTCTCGTACTACCAAAGAAATTTAATATACTGGGGAATACTGCAAGGTAATGTGCATTACTTAATATATACTAAGAACAACTCCGCTGCATAAATGCGTAATTTCAACCAGGTACAGTAGATGATCAGTGAGCCCTCCTTTTGATGAACGTAACCAATATATATGTTTATCTGTTAATTTGAAGTTTCAGCATTTTGGGTTTTAGGTGGTGCAGTTGCTATAGATTTGGCAGTTAGAGAAGAGTATACTAATAAAATATGGTGTTTAGTTGTAGAAAATACTTTTACTAGCATTCCGGATATGGCTAAGGTTTTGTTAGGGTGGAAATTGTTACAGTATTTTCCATTGTTCTTTTATAAAAATAAGGTAAAGAATAATTATTAATAATTAGTCACTAATATAGTCCCATAATCAAACTTGTTAGTCGCTAAATAATAAGTAGGTGCCTAATAGTCCAAGCATTCTGTCACCGCCCAACGTTAAATTTGCAGAAATTCCAAAACCTGGATAAAAAATATATGGGCGTATAAAAAAAATATGGGTTTCTATTTCTTGCAACTCCCGCCTGACTGGACAACTTAACCTAAAGAAATCGCAAAGTTGGTTTTTGTAAATAACTAAAAAACTATGGCTCCTATCGAAAAAAGTTAAATGAGAAAGTTGTAGATAGGGTCAACTAGCCAATAGTTGACCATTTAAGAATTTGTTTCACTTTAAATATATATATAATAATTGAAAAGCAGATATTCACAAAATCTCATTATATTTTAACAACCTTACACTATTAACTTTAAGGCGGGAATTTAGTACAAAAAATTTAGCCTAGCCTGAGTCATCGAAACGGCGAATCGGTACGTTCCAGCAGGTGCTGGGACTCTATGAGACACCGTTCGTAACTAATGTATTTTAGCCAAGCTACAAACATATTTCTTATTTACGGCGGCCGATGTTTTTTTTACCAGGCCTCGCCAACTTTACAGGACCGGCTTCAATTTCTGTATACAATGTTATAAGGAACGATTTTATTAATCTTACGACGCGACGGTCTACAAATCTACAAATGATATATAAATCATTTGTAGATTATCGAGAACAATAATATTTTTTTTCCTTAGTAGGTAATAATTTTCAGTTACTAAACTTAAACAATATTATAATTAGCAATCCTTTATTATAGAAGCAGATACGATTTAAAAATTCCATATAGTTTCTTCCTCAAAAGTTACCTTTTTGAGAATCAGATTACATAAAACATATGAAATGCGCCAAATAAGAAACGTATAAATAACATGGAATCATAAACAGTGTACTGTTTACAATTTCACGTTAACAATCCGATACCTTCAATCAACTACTATTTTCAGTAAAAATTATATCACTTACTGTATTTTTTTTTACTTTGGCGAGTCTTAAAACCCTAATTACTAAAATATATAGAAACTTGCATTGCTAATTACATTTTGAGTATATAAAAAATATATAAAAAAAGTATAAAATACTATTGTATACAATATGCATGCAAAAAAAGATAATAATATACTCGTACATTCCTATAATTTCCGAGATAATTTCATAAGGGTGCATTTACAGAACCAATAAAGACGAAGTCAGACAATAAATACCTACCCTTTGCCCTTTGTTTAGTAAGTAATGAATAGGTATTTTGTTGAGGATTTTTCGGTCCTTTATGATTTGAGGTAGTTTCACAGTGCATAGTTCTTTCACACCTGTTTTTCATTATTTGTGGTTTTAGCCCAGCATTTATTGAATTTAGTACCTAGTGTTGGTGAATTAGTTCATGTGATTGAGGCAATAAATTTTTTAAAGGGCTTATTTTTGTGATAGGGGAGTATTTTTTTCTATAGATATTTACATAATGAAAGCGTAGCGTTTAATCGTAATCGTCCGGGTGCAAGCCACAAAAATGTAACAATTTTATTACATTTTGCCGCCGGGTGAAAAATAATAATTGTATGGGCGAAATATTTTGCATGATTTTGGAATTAGAAATCACTAAAATTCAAATGACTGAAAGTGAAATCTGTAATTTACTCATTTCAAACCTCAAACCAATTGCCGGATCGTAGTTAATTGTTTTGTTAAATTCAAAATAAAAAATGTGCCGAGTTTGGTTTCCGAAAAAACAAGAATAGTGAAAATAAATACCTACATACACATTGTATAACTTAAAAATATTTTTTGTTTTTATTTCAATTATTAAAATCTTTTGGATATAATATGTGACTACAAAGTGGTAATTTAATATTTTATGTTTATACGAGATGGCAATTTAAAAAAATGTTTTTAGCCATCCTTGTTACTCAAAAATATTATTTTCCTCTAAGATCATTCTGTATTTGACCTTCCACCGCCAGGAGTCCAATCCTAGATTGTTGTCTCTTTGTTTTGGCTTAGTTAAATTTTTAAATGACTTTTTATAAGAGTTAAGCCAACTTACGTTAAAATACAAACTTTCAAAAAATATGATGTAAACCCTTACAACAAATAAAAACAGCTTCAAACATTTTGCTGAGCCAAAACAAAAAGATACAAATCTATGTTAAGACACCTGAAGATGGAAGGTCAAATACGAACTGGAAACAGGAAACGTACATATAACATATAATAGTATCACTTCCCCGAGTTCCATGCAATTTTGTAGATCAAAGTGATGCCGACAGCCGCCGAGAATAGAGCACATGTTTACCTCGAAATTTACAGCTCAAACTGTCTCATTAAATGACAAATAAAAAATGAAACAAAATATACCTACTTATTTTTCTATTATCAGACTACCTATGTAATAAGAACACTGTCAACGCTCCGAATCATAGATAAGACTAGTAATAACTCCAATAACACTAGTTCTAGTTAGCTTTCTTTCAGGGGGCGCGAGATATATTCTGCGTGGAGTGACTCTATACTCTGTTATATGTACGCTGATGGACCGTTAAGATTTAAATTTGCTGTTTCGATTAAAATAAAGCTAGAAAAAATTAATTAGATTTTCATGTTTTGAAAGGAGTTTATAAGGAGGACATAAGGAGCACATTTGATATTTTGTGGACTGTTTAGTACCAGAAATAATAGTGAATAGAGGACCGCAAAAAAGGAAATGTCAAGAAAAAGGCAAAATAGGTATATATTTGATATGATAAAAAATTCGTGATATGCTACTCTACAAAAAACTGAGAAAGATTTTGAGTCTAATCAGACCGTAGCGTAAATGGCAAAATTCATCTTAGAGTCGCCATTTGGAATACCTACTTGATCTGACACAAAAAAAATGGTGATGGTTTGAGTCGAATAAGAGAATAAGTGAGGAAAACGTCTATCATATTATTTAATCTGCCATTTTGAATATTTATTTTGGCAAAAAACTCGTGATATGCGACAAAATTCTCATGATACCGATTTTAAGTCGAATCGCACCATATATGGCAAAATTGTCCGCCATATTGAATATATATTTTGACAAAATATTCGTGATCAGCGCTTCAGAATTCGCGAGACACTGATTTTGAGTTGATTCTGATGATAAATGGCAAAAATGTCCGCCACCTTGAATATTTATCGGGACGAAAAATTCGTGATCAGGGACTTCAAAATTCCCGGGACACCACCGGCTTTGAGTTGCTTCTGTTGATAACTGGCAAAAATGCCCGCCATCTTGAATATTTATTGGGACAAAAAATTCGTGATCAGAGACTTCAAAATTCCCGGGACACTGATTTTGAGTTAATTCTGATGATAAATGGCAAAAATGTCCGCCATCTTGAATATTTATTGGGACAAAAAATTCGTGATCAGCGACTTCAAAATTCCTGGGACACCGACTTTGAGTTGATTCTGTTGATAAATGGTAAAAATGCCCGTCATCTTGAATATTTATTGGGACAAAAAATTCGTGATCAGCGATTTCAAAATTCCTGGGACACCGACTTTGAGTTGCTTCTGTTGATAACTGGCAAAAATGCCCGCCATCTTGAATATTTATTGGGACAAAAAATTCGTGATCAGAGACTTCAAAATTCCCGGGACACTGATTTTGAGTTAATTCTGATGATAAATGGTAAAAATGCCCGTCATCTTGAATATTTATTGGGACAAAAAATTCGTGATCAGCGATTTCAAAATTTCTGGGACACCGACTTTGAATTGCTTCTGGTGATAAATGGTAAAAATCTCCGCCATCTTGATTATTTATTGGGACAAAAAAATTCGTGTTCGGCGACCCCAAAACTCTCAAAACACCGATTTTAAGTCGATTGGGACTATAATAAACTGCAAAAATGTCCGCCATCTTGATTATTAATTTTGACAAAAAATACTACCCCAAGGGGACTGAGATATAGATATTAAGATATTACTTTTAAAAATTAATACCTTATTTATTATTAGTACTTTTTTTGCGTTTTCTAGTACCTGGAAGCACAAACTGTTTAGTTTCCATATTGGTATTAGAATTAGCCTTTATTCATTTCTGCTATTGAAAACTTATTTATTTTCAAGATTAAAATTTATATTTAGATTTTAGATGAACTGGTGAAGTCCGTTGAACAAAAAATAATTATTTGAAAAATAATGACATACCAAAGATATCATACCAATTATTAAATTTATTATACATACCAAATATTAAACCACTATGCTTTATTTATCACACATTACTTATAAGCCAACTCTGTACTATCTGGTACTATGCTAGTCATGAATTCCACGTTCAAGGGTGGCGACGCCTGTGATAGGGTATCCAAACTAAATTCATTGAGAAGGTTCGCTGTGCTTCGACATCAGCTACCTACGGTCTCTGCACCCCACGGCCCCTTCGCCTAAGTTCGTATTTTCACAAGTTTAAACATCGAGAATATGTTAGATTTTACGTTAGCACACACCGTGGAGAATTATCAATAAATATTAATCTGAAAGTAAAACAGAAGTATTCCCAAATGTTTTGGCTACCCCGTCCCTAATTTTTGTTATTGTGCCTAGCCTAGTTCCGTGGTAAATGCGACATATTGATACACCAACAGTAGGGTTAAAATTTAGGTACTTTAGCATTTATTTATATTATTCTTCTGTACTTATGGGCATTGAAAATTATCACATGCGGGAACCATTGTGAATACGTTGATACATAATAATATGCGATTATGCCATTTGTCCTAGTGATATGTGTGCTTTTATGAACCTCTGTTAGGCGGTAAAAATATACATATAAAATCCCCGCCTTAAGTGGACATAAATAGACTTGCATGAATTTGGTTTTAATTGTGTCTAAAAAATTAAATTAATTACCACCCCCACTTACCCTAGTAGTTGTCCATTATTACACTAATAATTGACCACCTATTTACCGGTAGTTGACCAAATAAAACAACAAAATAATTTGACAAAACCTCTTTAATAGTATCTGTAAATTTATATTTAAGGCGATCACCTGCAGAAATAATTGATGGAGATGGTAGTTTTCGGACTACTTGGCTTATTTTTACAACACTTATATCATTATCGATTGTTTTAAATACCGTCTTTTCTGAATTGCAAGAGTTCAGTGCCACCACTTCTATTTCACTACCACCGAAAGTATTTTGTACAATACAAACATAATAATGCATGATACCAATATGAAATCTCCTTTCTTATGGTTTCTATCATCTGCCATATAATCACTATCACTCCTCTCAAATTCATCAGATATGTCATCCATACTCGATCCACTCTCTACCCATTCACTTTCCTCGCTCTCAGAGTCTGTCTCCAAATCTTTCTTAGTTTTGCGTTTTCTTACTGTTGGCTTATTGGGTTTTACAATGTCTTTATTCTTCGATAAAGATTTATTTTTAATTTGTTTATGATCTTTCATAGTAATAGGATCAATTTTTTTATCACAATCTGTTTTGCTAATCTTTTTCTTAACACTTAGTCTTAAATCTGCTTTTCGTTTTCTTTCTGCTGCTCGCTGTATTTTTTCATCTTCTTTCTTTTTCTTTTGTCTTTCTTTTTCTTCCCAGTAAAGTAGCCATCGCTTAGATG